>CM046534.1:5845355-5905355 GCA_024713555.1 Spirodela polyrhiza
TAACCTCGGTCAACTTGAGCAGTATTTGATGAAATTTTGATGCACATACCGGACTTGTTAGGCCCCATCTGTTTGCTTTTCTTTTTTTTGTTGATGGAATATCTTGACCTCACACATTTTTTATGTATCTTTAATTAATATTTTTAATTGAGAGTATGCAAGATTTATTAGGCTTGGGGCCAGTTGAGCGTTCAGCATATGATTGAAATCTATCATCATAAAACCAATTAATCATGATTTTTTCTTTGAACTTTTCATCATGAGTCGATTCACTGAATTTCTTAAAGACTTGAAAAAAATTACTGTGCCTTTGCCTTTTTTTTTTTATCTCATATGCTTTAAGAAAATTTTCTTGTTATAAGCTATTTTTTTTACTTTTAATACACATGCACATGTAAATATACATGATACACTTTACATTTGAGGGGTGAATTCCAAGCTATAACAACCGTAAAACTCATGATATATGCCATGATATTTATTCAATTTCATTCATTTTTATAAATTTTCAACTTTTAGTAATTCCACAAATAAAAATGTTTTGGTTAATTGCATTATTGCTCTAGTCGTTCATTGTTGCCATTGAACAAAAAATGTCAATTATAAATTGTTTCATTATAAAGTTTGTATGTATTTTTGAGTCAATGTCATGTCAAAAAAACCTTTACTACACAGATAGGGAACATTTTTGTCAATTCAGAATAATTTTTTCACACGTTTTCATGCTTTTAAGTATATTAGTGAATGTTAATGTTCCATCAAGCTTATTTGATATACTTATTTGTGTTTTATGCCAAACATTATTGAGCTAATTAAGTTATTTTCCCAATCTTCATCTCTATATTCATTAAAAAATCCAATCGTAGTATTAATTAGTAACTTTGAGACCCACACTACAATAGTAATTGCGCCAAGTATATGAGTTGACTTCAAGGTAGGTTAGTGTTCCATGGTGTGGGTTGTAGAGGAAGGTCTACCTTTCAACTAGACATTACAAAAGGTACCATCAAACTTTTATATTAATTAGTGTACTTATTTCCTTTTGAAGCCATATGTTATTGATCTAATTAATTTATTCAGCACAAGTTTCATCTCTATATAGTTTAAAATTTTTCTATAGTAGTATTAACTAGTAACGTAGAGAGCCATACTCCAATAATAATTGTGCCAAGTACGTAAGTTGGCTTTAGTATTCTAATTTAAAGTAATTTAATACATAGAGATGGTATTTATGTATAAAAATAGTAATTCTGGAGCATAAAAAACGTCTATAAAGATATTTAATGTCAACTAAATCTCAAATTTCCAGATATTCCTTAAAATTAATATTTAAATGCATTTTATGATTACTCATAATCTTCATGGAAATGGAAAACTGAATTTGGAACTTAATTTTTTTTTCAAAAATACATTTCAGTATTCAATTCAACATTGTGAATGAAAAAAAATGAGGCCTATTCAGATAGTGAAATATTAAATAATAAAAATATGATGTCTATTTTGTTTATAAACAATTTTGGAAGGACTTTATCACAAATAATCTTCAAGCTTAACCGTACCTTCCTGCGTCTCCCTCCGCCGAACGCCGGGGACCGCAGTGAGCATCGGCGGGCGAGGACGAGCTCCGGGCTGTGATTGATAGGGTTTCTGGTCTGGAACCGGAGCAGGCTGTCGATCCTTCTTAGCTCTGCAGGCGGAAAATCGTCGTCGGCGTCATCTTGTCGGCCGCTGTTTCTTCCGCTGGTTCTGCGGTCGGGCTTTGTTGCTGTCTGAATGGCGCCTGTCGCTCCCCGATCCGGTGAGGCAGTGTTCGCCAGTGTCGATCGCGTGGTGAGAATCCCGATCCGATCCTCTTAGGGAACATGTGGGATCGGACTTCAGATCCCTATTCCTTTCTTTTTCTACGGTGTTTCTTTTTTAATGTATGATTTGATTATGTGGATAGAATGCGGAACTCTTTACACTGACGTACGGGGCAATCGTACGCCAGTTGTTGACGGATCTGGAGGAGGTGGAAGAGGTCAACAAGCAACTGGATCAAATGTAATTAGTCTGATAATGTCTACTGTTTTTTACTGTTAAATTTTTCTGGCAGTTTTAAACACATTCTCATTCATGTCATTGAAAGAAATTCGCAGGAATTTTCGATCTATCATAAATTTTAGAATAAATGAATTATGACATTTGTAGGCCTCGAGTATTTTTTGTCACACCGACACGATAGTCCTTTTCCTGCTTCCTAAGCGTTTTATTGCATTACACAAAGGCATGATTTCTGAAGGCCTTTATGATTCCCTTTAATGTGTTCGTGCGCATTATCTCTATGTATATATTGACAGCTAAAAAATGGAATAAGGTAAAATATTTAACGAATGAAAGAACCCAGCAAGTCCAAGTAAACCTAATCAGAAAACTTATAATTTTAGAACTTTCTTCGCGAGGATGAGAAGGGGGAAGGAAATTGGCCAAGAGAGAGTAGTATGCTTCTTTCTCATGTATGTGGTTTTCCCGTTGGTTACTTTAGCGTAATACGTCAGCTTAAAATTTTCTTTGTTCGAGGATAATTCTCTTTTTTTTTCACTTTCTATGCATACATACTAATTTTTTTATAATCAAGTCGACATTGAGCCGACATAAGGGTTCATTTTAATGTCACAGTGGCCTATGTGTACCTCCCCCCACTCACACCCCACTATCTTTCTACTTTCATGCTGTCAAGGCCAAAGTTATAGTTGTAAGAGTTCCTGTGCCCCAAAGGAAAAAGTCATCCTCAAAACCAAAGAGTTTTTCCTCTCACACTGTTTAGTTCATCGAATTTCATTCCGTATAAGTATGCTTCATCCTTTCAGCATGGATCAGAAGGGAAAAGATAGTGTCACATACAACCTAAAGCATCTTTAGACACATTAAGTGTTAGCTATGCGTACTTATTTGATTTGCGTTGATAGCATCTCTGATTCTTCATGTGGGGTTCAGCATCGTTGGACACAAGACAGCATACTAAAATGATTGAGTGGCATCCTTATCTGGGCTCTCTTCCTCAATGCATGCATAGTGACCAACTATCACTTGTTTATTTCCGTCCATATTAGACTCCAAGTTACAGGAAAAACTTACACGATTATGATGTAATGTGTCTTTCTTGCTGATGCATACTGTGAAGTTTGTGCACAAGATATGTCTACTATTGTTTTTACATCAGATGGAATTGAAGCCATTCTTTGTTTGCTTATAATTTTTCACGAGATTGAATTTTTGAGTGAGCATTGTTTTAGATTTTGTGAATATTTTTGCATATTGTTTTCTGTCCAGCGTTCATATCCATTTCCTAGCAGCAGCATGTGACCTTTCTTACCTCTTTGACTTGATGGATTCCTTTCAGGGGTTATAATATTGGAATTAGACTCATTGATGAGTTTCTAGCCAAATCTAACGTCTCCAGATGTGTTGACTTCAAGGAGACGGCTGAAGTGATTGCAAAGGTTACTTTTTTAATGCTATTTTTTATATTTTTTCCCAGTTTTCTAAACATAAAAATTCTGATTTTGATGCACTTTCGCGGCTTTCTCCAAGATCGTCTCTACCTTAAATTATTTTCTGTAATATACGTTATTTTTCTCATTAGATATGCCGATGAAGAAATCAGATGGTCGCATAGATTATCAACCATGATGTGCAGGTTTTAGTTTCTGAGAAGAGTCATCATCGCAATTTTATATATAAGGAGAATTGTGTTATTATTTGCGTGATATAGAATGATTGAAAACTATCATATCATGGCTGACGACCTCATGGAATCGTGAAAAAAAAAGGTGGCCAAAAACATTGCTATGTGTGGGGATTCTCCATTTACAGGGTTTTCAACATTTCCCGAAATCCAGTTTCCTCAAAAGAATATGTATTCAGTGATGAATGATTCTCATTCTGTTAAACAGAGAGAGTTTTTGGAATCTATGGGGTGAATGTTGTAAACACAACTATACTAACTTGTTCACTTCCATCATTTGGAAGTTTTGTGTGGCAAATATGGTAAGCACAACTAGAATAAATTGTTCATTTCCACACTCAGGCAAACTTTATTTTTCGAAACATCTTGCATAAATAAGTCAACTTTAATGTTCTCATATGAACTGCAAAAAAGTTAACTTTATTTATTTCAATTTTTATTCCGTAGGGGATCCTAGGATATTCAAAGGAAGCATCACAAAAGTTTCTGAGTGCCTTCGTTCCTGGCATTTTCTAATTGTTTCTTCCCCAAAGGGAAAGGAATCATTCTTATGCAGATTAAGTTCACTATGTTCTTTGGAGCATTTGCTATTTTGGAAGTTTGAATAGGATGGCATTGTAACCTTGAGATACTCACCCGTCACTGAAGCTACCCTTCTACTTCCTGTCGTATATAGATGTGACTGCTCTTTGTTTCTTCTTCTCCTTTCCGGTTCTCTCATGATTTGAATCAAACGGGTGACCGTGAAACAGGTTGGGTTGAAGATGTTCTTGGGGGTGACTGCATCAGTGACAAATTGGGATGCTGACGGAAGCAGCTGTAGCCTCATTTTGGAGGACAATCCGCTAGTGGATTTTGTTGAGCTTCCTGACACGTGCCAAGGTCTTTATTATTGCAACATTCTGAGCGGTGTTATCAGAGGTGCCCTTGAAATGGTTAGCTTCTCTCCACTTTTTTTTTTTTTTTTGCTGAAAATGTCATTCAGGCTTATACTGCTTCCTTCTATTCGCTCCAGTGAATCAAGGGATAGGTGGCCGACTTATGGTTATTTTTATGCCGGTTTATAGATATTATATGATGAGGAATTCTTCATTTTTGTAGGTTCATATAAAAAAACAGATGCTTTCTAACAGCTTATTTATAACAAAATTATGAAGAATTTCAGCGGAAAATATCAACAAGAATTAGAACGGATATCACAGATCCATGTGATATATTTAAGAAACATGTTATTGAATTGGGTGAAATCACCCAATCATCTCACCTTGTCACATAAAGCTCAAGATGGTATCCACTGACCTTACAAAAAAACTAATAATCCAGCGACTATTTAGTATTCTCATCGTTTCAGCTGCAAGGTGGTGGGCCATCACCTTGCCCCACTGATTGGCACTTATAGTAATACTGTGCATTTTCTCCTAAATTCAGTCCCATTCTTGGCCATCATGCATCTGTGTTCTGTATTTGAATTTATTGTCTCCATAATTGCAATATTTAGTATTCTGTCATCTCTGCATCGTACTGCTAATATTTTTGTTAACTTCATTAACATCTCGTGGATAAGAATGAACCGGTCCACCTCAGGCTAATTAAGCTACATATGGCTATAATCGATCAGGCTCAGATGAATTTTTTTTTTTTTTTCATGAAACTGAGTTAGATCTTGCTATATAAATGATTGCATGTTTTTAGAACTTAGCACCCGTAGTTTATACTGATTATAGTTCGAAATCAACATAGCAGAACATAAAATTCATACATTACTTCAAAAGGGAAATGGATTCCTTCACTTTTTAGCTGATGATTAATATCCCACAGTTTTCTCAGATCCCATCTATTTATGGCATGGAAACTTCGTCCGCCAGTCTCCTGGCCAGGTGATGACTTGTCTGCTGTCTCTCTCCTCTGGGTCAACGCAGGTCTCGATGAAGACGGAGGTCAACTGGGTCCGGGACATGCTGCGGGGGGACGACGCCTACGAGCTGCGGGTGAAGCTGCTTAAGCAGGTCCCCGAAGAGTATCCCTACAAGGATGACGAGTGATCCCAATGTTGCTGTAATTATGGTGCCTAGGAGGCCCACAGAGGTGATTCTTTCGTTGACCCCCTTCAGCTCCTTGGGCACCCGGAAGTCAAACCCCAGGGTGTTCCTTTCTCTTACTATTTATATCCTAGTATTTTGCAGTCTGATCCTTGCGTTGACTTGGCCCGCAGGGCCTGCTGCCCATTGAGTGGGCCTTGCCCGGTTTCAGAGTCCCCAGCTGAGGTCCACGCAGCTGACTCTTTCGTTGACCGCCTCAGCTTGATGAGCTCCCGAAAGTCAAACCAGGGTGCTGCTTTCTCTTACTATTTATATCCAAGCCTTGCCAGTCTGATTCTTGCGGCAGCTTGGAACTAGTACAGGGTGGGTAGCTTGATTGAAGACATGGAGGAGCTTTCTTTTTTTTTTTTTTCTTTCCTTCTTCTTCTGTTGCCCGCCTCTCAAGGAGGAGATGGATAGTAGGGAAAATATCAGCCAGAGGATGATGGTGTTTCTCTCTCTAGATTCTCTCTCTTAATCCGGGGCCCGTGGCGTGAGAGGATTGGATTAAAGGGGCGCCGGGGGGCTGAAGACCTCGGGGGTCGTGGCGGGCTTGTCTTGTCACAGGCAGGCGGGGGGGATGACGCTGCCGAGGGAGAGGCCGTCGACGTTGGCGCAGGAGGCGGTGGCGCCGCCGCCGTCGCCGCCGTCGCCGGCGGTGCCGCCGTAGGTGAGGTGGATGTCCCCGAGCTCCACGCCCTTGCAGGGAATCAACTTGCTGCACAGCAGATTCACCGCCACCTTGGACTGGGAAACCCCTCTGATGTTCCTGAACTTCACGTCGCTGATCTTCACCCTCGATGGCGACTGAACCATGCAGAACACATATACGCATCAAGGATACATAGAGAGAGAGAGAGATACAAGGATACATAGAGAGAGAGAGAGAGAGAGAGAGAGATACAAGGATACATAGAGAGAGAGAGAGAGAGAGAGAGAGAGAGAGGGGGAAGGTATTGGGAGGTCTCTCTAACCTGGTTGCTGCAGTAGGAACGCGAGAGAGAGAGAGAGAGAGAGAGAGAGAGAGAGAGAAAGAGAGGGAAGGTATTGGGAGGTCTCTCTAACCTGGTTGCTGCAGTAGGAACGAGAGTGAGTGAAAGAGAGAGAAAGAGAGAGAGAGAGATACAAGGATACATAGAGAGAGAGAGAGAGAGAGAGAGAGAGAGAGAGAGGGAAGGTATTGGGAGGTCTCTCTAACCTGGTTGCTGCAGTAGGAACGCGAGAGAGAGAGAGAGAGGGGGATAGAGAGAGAGAGAGGGGGAGGGGAGGGTGGTCTGTAACCTGGTTGCTGCAGGACGAGGACGCGCAGTACTGCTGGTTGATGATGATGGGGTTGGCCACATTGTCCATGACGATGTTCTCGAAGATCATATCAGACGCCGCGCTGGGCTGCGAGTTGGGCCACGTCTTGATCCTCACCCCGTTCGTCGTTCCCTGCAGCGTGCAGTTCCTCACCCTCACCCCCACCACGTCTTCCTCGTCCTCGTACTTGCCCAGGCTCCCCACGCTGATCCCGTGCCCCGGCCCGCACCTCACGCTGGTTATCGTCACTCCCACGCTCCCGGGCCCGATGGAGACGCAGTCGTCGCCCGTCCCGATGGCCGACCTCCCCACGTTGACGTTGCTCGACTTCCCGATGTGGATGCCGTCGGTGTTGGGGCTGTCCGCCGGCGCGGTGATGGTCAGCGAGTGCAGGCTCACGTCCCGGCTCCCGTGGACGACCAGGTGGAAGGACTTGCTGTTCAGGGAGGTGATGCCCCTCACGGTGGAGTTGGTGACCGAGCTGAGCTTGATGGACTGAGATCGTTCGTTTTGTGGCGTTTTCGCCGCCGCCGGAGAGGCGGGTTCACCGGCCGGCGATGGATAAAAGTCAAACGGTGATCGGAAGAAAAGAGGGCGGTGGCGTTGACTTGGTGAGTATGGAGAGTGAGGAGACCCACCGTGGGGAGGAGGGTGCAGGATGAGGAGTGCTTGCAGTCGTTGTACTGCCAGGCGGAGGAGCCCCGGCCGTCGAAGGTGCCGCCGCCGGTGAGGAGCAGCCCGTCGACGTGGTCGAACTCGATCCACGCATCGTCGGAGAACTCGCTCAGGTCCTCCGACGCCACCACCGTTCCGGCCACCTGAAACACCACCGCCGGGCTCTTGCACGGCCCCTGGAACACCACCGGGCTCACCATGAACGTCCCCTCCGGCACCAGCACCCTCGGCTCCCCCTCCGCCGCTCCGCAGGCGTCCCTCCATGCATGCATGAACGCCTTCCCCACCCCCCGCCATATCCACCAGGCTCCTTCCTTTAGAGAGAGAAAGAGAGAGAAAAAAAGAGAGAGCGGCGGGTTTTGGGTTGTCTCTCACCTGAGCGCTGTCTTTCTTGGCGTCGGGGACGGCGCCGTAGTCCTTGACGTTGAAGATGACGACGGCGGCGGAGGAGGAGACGACAGCGCAGGAGAAGAGGAGCAGCCACAGGCGAGCTCTTCGGAGGAGGCTTGGAGAGGAGCCCATTGCCGTCCTTCTTCCTTCCTCCTTCCTCCTTCCTCCTTCCTCCCTCTATCAATTACTACCACCTACTGTAACTACTAACACTGCGTCTCCTCCTCCTCCCCCCTCGGACTGCCCTCTCCAACGTCGATGATGGGTTCAGCGGTGGGAATGGCGGAGGGGACGTATATATTGAATTGGGTAGTTGCGGAGGAGGCCCCGGGGGGGGGGGGGCATGGAAGGGACGAAGGGCCCGCCTCACATTCCCAACCTCTCCTGGCTTCTTTGGGAGGTTTCCGTTGGGGAGCGCGGTGGAACCTGCGGCGAGAGGAAGAAGACGACGTTACCTCCGTCCTCAGCCGTTTTCCCAGTATGGATCGACCAGAGATTTGCGGATTCGGGCGAACCCAACGGGCCTCTCTCTCTCTCTCTCTCTCTCTCGGTTTCCCTCGGTGGGTCAGCGTTGACAAGGAAAAGGGTCAACCTTGAAGCTCGAAAAAGTCAGAGGACGTTTTTTCTTTCTTTTTTGGGGATGGTCTTCGAACGATCCTGAGACTGGGGAAGCCTCATCCTTCAAGGGGGGAGATAGAGGGTTGGCCAGAGGAGCAGAAAGTAGTAGCAGTATTCTTATTATTATTTAGTCCCACATCGGTTGTTTGAGATATTCTCTCCGACGAAGGCCTATAATAAGGGTTCTGGGCCTCTGGTGAGCTTCACGCGGCCGCGTGGTGAGCACAGAGCGAACTATTCTTTCGCCTTTTACTAAAGAATACCGTGTGCTCGCCACACACAGCGGCATACGCCTATTTTTGGTGGGATCCCAGTCCTCTGCGACGGGGAACCCTATCATTCCCAAAATGGAAATTTTCTCTCTCTAGACAGAGTCCAGTACAGTGTCCCTACTCCTCGTGATGTAGTTCCCCCATGACAGTCCCAAAATGGGAGCATTCTCTCTCTAACGAGAGAGAGAGAACTTGGGGCCGATTTTATATCCTCTCTCTCTCTCGCTCTAAGTTTGTATTCCATGGATTATTGAAAGTGAAGACAGTTGCGCATAATATTACCCCCTCTCCTTGGAAAATATGGCATGTAACAGAGGCCTGAGCCAGCCCTGGTTCGGAGAGAGAGAGTCCTGAGCTGCTGGGCGGAACCCCAGCCGAACTCCACTGGAATGAGTAGTGTAAACGATTCAGAACAGTAAATTCGCTCTCTCCTCTCTTCTCTCTCTCTCTCTCTACTCTCTCTCTCTCATGCTTCATGAGCTCTTCTTTAAATTCAGAACAGCGCAGTTACTCCATTTATAGCACGAAATGTTCACAGCCGGGTCGTTCCAGGGGGCTTGATGGAGCTCCCGCTGCGACCCGCATAACAACCAGGACTCACCACTCACTGCTGCTATCTATCTATACACGCCCTCTCATAAGCTCGCTCCTCCTGCACCCCCCGCCCCACTACACACACACAGCAGAAAAACGAGAGAGAGAGAGAGAGGTGAGAGGTGAGAGAGAGAGAGAGAGAGAGAGATTACCAGGGGTGGACGCTGCGCTCGGTGGGGGAACCCGGGACGAAGGGGGCGAAGCCGCGGCCGCCGAACATGGGGCGCATGACGGCGTCGTCGAACTTGCGCCAGTAATGGTGCACCGTGTGCGTCGGCGTGGACAGCAGCATCCGGATGCTCGTCGGCCGCGGCAGCGGCGACTGCCCCCCCGCCGCCTCCCCCTCCGCGGCCTGTTCTCCGGCGCCGCCGAGCAGCGGCGCGAACAGGGACTTGGGGGTCGACGGATCGGAGGACAGGCTGTTCTGCCGCTTCATCCCGGAGGGCAGCAGGACCCTGATCAGCGGCTTCGTCAGCAGCCCGAACACCTGCCCATCAACAATGAATGTTCCGATCGTCGGAGGACAGCAGACGAGAGGACCTTTTTTTTTTTGCGGCTCCTTCTCGGGGAAGAACACAAGAAAAAATAATAGAAATGGCCGCCTTACGACGGTGCTGAAGAGAACGACGGTGATGGTGCTCGTGATCATGATCGCGTTTCCCCGGAGTTGGGTGTGGCCAGATCTCGTGAACTGCCGAATGTGCATTCAAATCAAAAAAGTAAAATAAAAATCTCACCTTAGAAGACACGGGAAAAAAATAAAATCAGCCAGTAAACAGAGCCTGAGAAAAATATGCAGCTCTTCGGATGGGAGCCATGGAGTTATCTCTCTCTAGCTGAAGTAGCATTATCTCTCTCTAGATTCCGCAGGGCAGGAAGCAGCACGGCCAAATTTTATTAACTGGGCTTCAAAACAGGCCTGAAAACTCTCACCTTATTGTAGGCAAGTGCCATCGATACAGCACCCCTCATCAGACCGGCCCACCATATCACAACCTGTCGAAGGAGTTGAGTTATTTATTCAAAGAACTCGAATAAAATAAAATAAAATAATTGCTTTCGTTAGGACCAAAAAAAAAAAAAAAAAGGGTCACCTGCTGCTTGAAGAAGATCCTTTCACCAGGAGACTTCTTTGTCAGGTTCGATAGAAAGGAAAGAGGGAAGACAAAAGCCGCTCTGCCCAGTAACACCAAGCCCAGGAGAACTGAGCTCACGCCAATCGATTTTCCTGGGCTGCAGAAGGAGCACAAGGACCTTGTAATCAGCTCACCGCACCAGACCAGCGGAGCTATGAGGGTAAAAAAGAACACTGCCAATATGATTTGTATGATCGACAAAGCAGTCAACACAAAACCATGCCACGAGGTCAAAAAAAGTCAACGGTCTTCAGATCAAAGCTCAGGCAGATGGAGTGCTAGTCTTACTGCGCGGAGGAGGGCCCTCCAAGCTTCTTTTAGTAGTCTTAGTCTCATTGAAATTGGGTCAGTTACTCTATTTTGGTCTTCATCCTGAGGGCAGTACAATCGCCACAGATGATGAGAACTGTTCCTTGTTAGGTGAAGAAAACAAAGTGGGTGGGTCGATACTTTTTTAGGGTAATTTTTTTAAGCTTTCATGGTATATGTACGATATTTTTTATTGAACCAGGATACAGAAATACGCTTCGACATTAATCCTACCACTTAAACTCAAGCACCCATTTTTCCCATCCCATCCATTTCCATTCTCTCGAACTCGTGAACTTCCTGAAACTATCATATATTTATCCTCATAGTTTATCCAGACATATTAAATACGGGCAACGGTAGCAAGGGATAACCGGTGAAGGCAAAGAAAGACAGGAAGAGTAAAACATATGATGGGGCTCGCTATTTAAAGGATGGCTGAATCACTTGTAAGCACCAACAACAGACTGACTTTAGTCACATCGGCATTACTCAGCTCTTCTCTTTCATACCGGACCCACTTTTTATCATCAATGAGCACCGGGTGAAATATATTTCTATGGATTTTCTATGGATTTTATTTCAATGGAAAAGGTCGGTCAGTGCATCATGTACAATGATAGAAAAATATTTCTATGGATTTTATTGAGCATACCTGTTACTAACAAATCTCCATTTCTCAATATCCAGCGCGTCCATGCCAACATAAAGAAAAATAAAAATCTCCGCAATAAACGACAAGGTTGCAAAGGCATGCCTGCAGCAGAAGCCATGAGATCCACAATTAAACCGTGTCAAGTGCCAAAAGTGTGATGAAATTTTTACACAGAGGATGAACCATGAGTGGGCAATGCACATAGTCAATACTTTGTCGTTATTCTTGAACTCTCAGTCACATTATGCCACGTGTAATGGGACATTACTATCCCACAGAAGAACACTGTGAGGATACCACTGAGATCCAATAACTGCAATATGACCAGAAGTCATTAAAAAATTTTGCATAATTCTTTTTAATGAAATCATAAAAAGAAGTTGTTAACGGAAAAAAAAGTAATCACGAAGCCTGAAAAAATGTCTGAAACTTTTTTTGGTGAGGAACCTCACTTCAGCTAGCATGTATGAGAGGTACGCCATTAGCATCATAAGAGCTACCTCCCGATCAGTAGAATGCCTGGAAAAAAAATATGATAACGGTCATTTTTTGACACGAAGCAAACTAAGAGAGCATCGTTCCCTCTAGTCACTTTAGGGGAATAGCCACGGCATATACTTGATAGTACTTGTAATTCTTTAATTAACTGATAGAATTTATGGCAGTAACTGGAGAGAGGACAGACATTCCGTTAAATGCCAGAGGTAATATTCATAATGTTATGACGAGTGGGATCAAAACTCAAACTAGCCAGAAGCAAGTTGAATGTTTGTAAAACATGGCACTGCCAGAACTTTCTGTTGAAAAATCATTTGCGTATTCTAAGTCAGATACACAATGGAGTCGAAAAAAATATCGATTTCACTGTTCAGAAACCAACCCAACTCATTCATATAAAGTAGGGAGAACTAAAAGAACATTTCAATCTATGTAGCACATATAAACCCGTTGGAAAAAAATATTCGTCACAATGTGTGCAAAAACGATACGTGAACTGAATAAACTCCCTTTCAAACGTACCTTCCAAAGTACAGAGTTTTTATAATATAAGCACTTAGCAATCCAGCCTGCAAAATGGAGAAAGAAAATATAGTTAAATGATAGAAGTTTCGACTTATGCATGAAGATGAGCTATCTAAGTCAAAGGATAGACATGAAATTGAAATAGAGAGAAGGAAACTCACAAGCACTCCAAGCAAGGTGCTTGTAAGAAATAAGTACATGAAGTTCCCAACGAAACGCAATGCAATTGTCGTATCCATATGTACAAGATCAAAGCTCTGGATTGCATTGAATAACACAACTGATGTGGCATCATTAACAACTCCTTCCCCGAAGACCAGGCTGTACAGAAAAGGCGTCTCATCCTGATTAAGCACCTGTTCATAAGCCAGAATGTGTTATCTCTAAACCGTTATGTTATTACCAAACTGATTCTGAAACGCTCACTCAATGTTTTACAACCTGCAAGGTGCACACAGAGTCTGTTGCAGAAAAGATCGCTCCAATTGCTGAAAAAATTGAGAAGCACTAATATGAGGTTTCAATGAATCATAAAAGAAGAGATAAAAACATACTGAATCGCATGTGAGAATATACCCAAAAAATCACCGATATCCAAATCGCCAATTTCCATTTTCTTAAGTATTCCAATAGCACCTGAAAAAATGATATAAATTTAGGAATAAAGTTTTAAAAAATATTTGAAGCATACTAGTAAGGTAAAAAAACAGTAGTAATGCAACCAAATTTAATATTCATTGCAAGTGAACAGGAAGGAATTATAAAATCATGCAACAGAAAGCATCATTCTATTTGATCATTGTTTCAAAGAGTAACAGATTTATCTGCAATGTTAAATTCACGAAGCACCCTCCACATGCTCTCAATAAACAAATATGGGCGAAAACAGCTTTTGATGGCATCTTAACAGTTCTATAAGTAGACTAGGAGTGATGGAAACCTTTCCAAGTCTACTGAGAGGCAATCATATCATCCATAATGATAATATTATGATAATGGAGGATATAGATGCACCTGATGATCTAATAAGAAAATGTGGAGATCAATAGTTATCAAATTGAAAACAGTTTAAATCATCACTATCAATTTTTACATTTGAAAAAATTTCAAAATTAGTTAAAGCCAAGTAGCCAGTTTCGTCCTTAAATAATGACAGTTGGGCGATTTTAGCATGTGTTTCTACGCAGACATTTCTCCCCAATTATTTCCCTAAACGCAACATCCAAACTTGTTTGAAGTAACGCCACAAGAAAGCAGACAGAAGATTCAGGTGAAAATCTACAAAAGGATATCACATTCAGAAACAAGAGTCACCGTCAATTAGCAAATAAATAAATACCTAGACATTAAAGAGTGGCTTGAACATATCAGAAATTTTTGCAACAAGGACACGAACTAAAAGTGGCAGAGCAGTCTGTAATGTTCATGATACATTCTATCATCGCGATGAATCTTATTGTTATGATTTTTTCATCTGGTCAAGCCATCTTCATATGGAAGTAAATATAGCATTGTAATTTATTATCACTCTTTTTTCACATACAAATGAGACAAAGTTGCATATAATAAGGAAGAAAACAATAAGCAAAATTAACATTAAAAAGTGACTAAAAAAAGGATGCTTAGCTTCTGAGGTACTATCAAAACAAAATATCACATGGCATCTAATGCATGCCAGGTAAACAATAGACCAAGACATCACCTAGAGAAATGATGACAAAGGAAATCAATGTGCCAATGGCACCAAAAAGCATGATCGTCATGAAGTTGCGGAAAAATTGTTTCTTTTTGACCTGGAACCTGAAATTTGAAATGCTTAAATATTAGAAAAGCATGATAATAACTTTCATCTGCTCACAAAAATAGTCAATCAAACTTAATTAAACATAAGGAACACGCCCACATCATATATTCTGAAGTGAAATCAGGAATAAAATAGCTAATTAACTGTGAAGGGATGTCTGGAGAAAGGGAGGGAGGGGGAGAGAGAGAGGGAGAGAGAGAGAGATCTTATAGTACAGAATTGACTTCCAAAAATGGACTTATCAAATAAATAACGAAAGAAAATTCATTACTTAGCACCTTAATCGACCAATTAATGACAATGGATTAACATTTTACAAGATGTCTTAATAGGAATTTCTCCTCAAAAGTTTAGGTTTTGCCAATGTTAGAATGCATGATGAGCATAAACATACCCAAAAAGTTTTTGTGCAGACAGGATGAAAAACAGACTCTTTAACAGCGTATAATTTATGTCCTTAAATTGGCACCACTTAGCAAATCATCCAAATATGACATTTGGATCATCTACTAACCTTTATATTCATTCTTCCAGTTACACTAAAGATTCTAACAGTAACCCTATTAGACAGCTTCGGAAAATAGAACTGAAAAGACGGTATCTTTTCCCGAAAAATGGAGAAAGATCTCAGAAGCCTTGATCTGAGTTATGGGGAATTGATGCAACACCCGAATGCATTCCACAATGTAAATGGTACAAATGTTTGATCATGCAACTGATGCTTCCTCACTATTAAACGAAAGAGTAAAATTAAAATAATAATAAAGGAAGGAAAAGTTACAAAGGAAGACATGGAGGAAAGAAGGAATTCAGGCGTCCTTTTTATAAATAATAGCACTGCAGAAAAAAGGTTACTGGTGATCTATATTCCATAACCTAATTCAGTAACATACAAAAAACCTTACTAATAACGAGATCTCAGCACTTCTAGCATTGAAATGAACGTCAAATTTTCATATCTTTACAGACGTTCCAGCATAACAATCATTTGTATGTGATTACCTAACGAAAACAAAAAAAGGGTTTACTGAGCATAGCTCTTGAGAATCTCGTTAAGAATCCCCCCTATAAAACCCGGCACACTATTACGCTTGTATCCTCTAAAATGAAAATATTCTGTCATAAAAAGACAGTAAATATCATATTAAGAATTGATGAATAAAATTCACCAAACTGAGTCCACATCCAACTACACAGAGGAAAGAAAAAAAATGCAAAATTCACTTTCATGTGATTGATTTATGGGACATAATGAAGACAGAAAACGCACCATGGAATCATGTAGTTTGGAGAGATGGACAAGAAGGACCAGCATCGGGGAAAACATAGAAAACACTACTTACCCGGCATTGAATATAATAGGCGGAAGGAGGTATATGAAGAAGAGGTCCTCGCTAAAAACAAGAATGTGGGAACTTTTTCCTTTAGTAGTCAACAGAATTACCATTCCAGTACAGAGCCCCTGCATTTGTACACAAATACACAGTGAGAGTGGAGGGAGGGGAGGGAGGGAGGGAGAGAGAGAGAGATTTAAGCGACAGAGAACCGGGATCGACTGCATCCCTCTACGAAGAAGGGAACCAAGTTGAAGAAACTAGAGAATGCATGATGAAGGCGGGAAGGAGTTTGAACTGACAACGATAAGAGCTGTGATGGACTCGTTCATCCAGCGGTTCTCCTCGAGCAGGTGGCCGATGACGATGCAAGCGCATAGTAGAGTGACAAAGAGGTTGATGGAGACGACCGAGGCGTGGTCAGACGTGGCCGTCGACCCCATCTTCATCAAAGAAGTCGTCACCGCCGGACCTACAACCATCTTTTTGCTGTGTTCTGGACACAAAATCAAACCTAGCAGAGCAGGTACGCCAAACCAGATGCGGATACGATGGCAAACACAACCAAGCTATGTCTCTTCGCCGCCCATTCGGAGGACACCGCTCCCCCAGGCTCAGAATCCACCCAGAGCCGTCCTCTGCAACTACTCTCCCGCAAGATTTCCAACAGCCACAATGGAAACACGAACAATTCCCCTCCCGAGCCCTAGAACACCGTCCTCCGCAGCAGACCTGAAGAATCTCCCGGGAAAATTACAAATACATGCGAATTTGCACAGGTACGGAGATCCAGCCAATCATCACTGCTCGCGGCAGAAGAACGACAGGCACCAGAGGACACAACGGCAACGGCGTGATGATTCTGCCGACGAAGACGGCTGCGGAGAAGCAGCCGTTGCGGCGGCCGGCCGGCGGAAGGTCCCGGCGATTTGATCTGAACAGCGCCGGAGACGAGGACGGTGAATTGCCTCAGAAGCCAGATCATTACGGCCGCTAAATAGCATATCAACCTCCTGAACATCTCTAATTGGATAATTACCCCTAAATAATTTTAAATCACCCCCTACCTCGTACCACCAGAAAATAAAAATTCAATATTTATCGTAAACAGATTTATTGCGTAATTTTTATTTCCCCCTTTTTTCACTCTTCGATAACGACCGCTGTTTTCTTGTCACCGCTTAAATCTCACCGCCTCCTTTTACCTCACTGCTGACGCGGGAAACGAAGGGAGCGCGTTCTGGTCACCGAAGTTCGTTAATCACGTGACGGGGACTTTGACACTGATGGGTAATGTGCCATTTAATTTTGCTAATAAATAATTCGGTATTCAGAAAATCATTTTTTTTCCAACTCAGCATTTCTCTTGACGGATACTGCCAGGTCATCCGCCAGGTGGTGCTTCGGGTGGCCAAAAGAAGACAGAAATGCCAGCGTGGAGGACCACAGGGCAACAACTGATTCGGGAAATAAAAGAGAACTGTTAAGAATATCCTCATGACTTCGGCGTCTTGTTGTCTAAGAGCTGGACAGGGGAGGGATGAGGGCGCTCCTAGATCTTGCGTTTTGCTCATCTAAAAATACAATAAATATATTTTAACCACTATTTTGATATTAGAATATGATTAAAAAGTTCACCTAAAGTACCCATCTAAAATACATATTTTTATCTCGAAATAGATGAAAAATGATTTTAGATAAATAAATCCATTTTTCACGTGGGCATGTAAAATGTTTGCACCAAAGAAGACGTCAAATTATAATTCTGTATTATATATTCGTAAAATCCAAGGAAATCATTTTCATGGATAAAAATATTAAATAATTTAACCCTACCTAACCATTCTCGTATCATTTATTTATTTTATATATTGATATCTTATTATTTTATGAATAATTGACGTTGAGAACATGTATTTCCAGCGCATTATATATTAAACCCAATCATTAAAATATAACCTTCTTGCTTTTTTTAATAAAAATAAAAAATAAAATTTATTTTCTTAGCCCTAGTTCAAGCCAAAAATAGCACATAATACATGGAAATTTTTTAGGTATAGAAGAAAACTTTTAGAGAGAGAGAGAGAAGTGAGAGAATATTTG
Source organism: Spirodela polyrhiza (assembly GCA_024713555.1). NCBI lineage: Eukaryota > Viridiplantae > Streptophyta > Magnoliopsida > Alismatales > Araceae > Spirodela > Spirodela polyrhiza. The sequence goes on from CM046534.1 coordinate 5,863,376, forward strand.
TCATACACTTGTAAAAAGATCTAGCTATTGGGTGGTGACTGTTTTTAATTGAGGACCTTGATTTTGACTGGACGAAGGTAGACATGGTTAACTGCTTCAAACATATAGTTTAAAATTTTAATTTTCACATAATATTAAAATTTGAGACATTTGAAGACGCGGAGGGAAAATAATAATAATAATAATAATTTTGAGGACGACTTGCCTCCATGCGCCGAACAGATCCGAGGATCTGGCAACACGTGGTTCGGATTCTGATCCCACGTGAGGCGTTATGGGCATCCCCATTTGTTGTGAAGTAGAAATTATGTTATATATTAGAAAAAATTTGCAATTAAATATATTTTAAGGGTTTATTTAAATTTATATCCCCCGCGACAGCTACATCAGCCAGGGACGGGGTAGCTCGCTGTCGTCGCAATCGCCGTCCGGGGCCCCACCAACGGCGATGACATCAATGTCAGGTCCACGTGGACTTCCTAGTTGAGAGAGAGAGAGAGAGAGATGAGAAAAAAGGGAGAATTATTCAGGTTTTTGATAATAATAAAGTATTACCTCTTTATATTATATAAATAATTAAAGTATTACCTCTTACACGGTGGCGGTCTATCCGACGTAGATTCCTCAGGTGGGCCGGCCCCGCTGTCCTCGGCACCTGTCTGGATCATCTCTTGACACGGTGTGACGTCATTGGTACGCGCTGTGTCAACGTGGCAGGATCTGGGTGGTCAAGCCAGGCCAATAGATCCAACCAGCTGTCCGAATCAGGTAGGCGATGAGTCGTCGAGTTTGCCGAAATAAACGTGGCACGATCCGGGGGCCAAACTCAGCAGATCTGCCAGGTTTCCAAATATGTGACGTCATTTGCGAGTCCTGAGAAAATCCAGGTGGCACAGTCTGGCCGATTCAGCACACGACACGCGTCCTGCGTCGATCGGATCTCCAATGATCAAATCGAATGAATGAAGTCCTTCGATCTCTCTCTCTCTCGCTCTCTCGCTTGCCCGCTCGCTCTCTCTCTAGCTCTCTCCACGCTGAAAGCAGCGCCGGGACCTGCCTATGGCCCTTGCCGCCTCCAAGGCCGACGTGTGAGAGAGGGAGAGGGAGAGGGAGAGGGAGAGAGGAAGCGAGAGAGAGAGAGGGAGAGAGGGGGGAGGGAGAGAGAGGGGGAGAGAGAGAGAGAGAGAGAGAGAGAGAGAGAGAGAGAGAGAGGGAGGGAGATGGGAAGAAGTCAACGCTTTATGGGCTTTCAAGCTAGATGAGCGCAAATCTGTATTTGGGTTAGGTGGGGTGGGTCTGGCAGGACTCTTCCGGTTGGGCTTTCTCCGGGCCTGAACTATTATTCTTCAGCGAAATTTCCGAACGTACTGGAAATCTCTGGGGGGATTAGGCTAATCAGGTTTTATAATGGTGATTACAAGCCTAAGATCGGCATTAGAGAGCCATCAACTTTTACCCTCCGTTTATACATGCACCCTTCTATCCATAGCGAGCATGGAATCTGAAGGGAAGAGCCCATGAAGAGAGCTCGGCTTCTTCTTCTTCTTCTTCTTCATCATCATCATCATCATCATCATCATGGTTCGGCAGAGAGCAGCCTGATCTAGCGAGGAGGTCCAGGAGGTCCGCCGAACAGGAAGCTGCAGCAGGCCTGGAAGATGCAGCAGCAACAGAGGAAGTAGAGGCTGCAGTGGGAACACGCAGGGAGAGAACACCGTGGTCAGGACTGATGGAGGTCTCATTCCTCTGTGTCTTGTCTCTCTCCTCTCTCTGCGGCTTATATATGATGCAGCTGTAGAGCTCTCTCTCTCTCCCTCTCTCTTTCTGTGTTACGTAAGCAGTCGTAGTTCTCTCTCTTTCGCTTTCCCTCCTCTTCTGGTTTATCAGCGGCAAGTTCTCTCGCTTCATTCGTCCCTCCCTCGTTTATAGCTGCACTTATCGTTCTCACTCTACTCTCCTCTCTCTAAGGTTTGTTAATGTAGTATAATCTCTTTCTCTGTCTGTCTATCTCTCTCTCTCTCTCTCTCTCTCTCTCTCTACTTCTTGGGTTTTCTGGATCCAGGAATGGCCGAGGTTGGCGACGTAATAAAATGCAGAAAAGTACGTGTTAATTATGCAAGCAAGCAAGCATTCTAGGGTTTCAGCAAGCAGGAGATCGACCTACCATCCATTGAAGCAGCCGCAGGGAGAAGGTCCCGGCCCTCCCGGCCCTCCCGGCCCTGGGCCCCACCCTGGGCGACCTCCTGGTCCCATTTCTACTCTTCTTCTTCCTCCCCTCCTTTCCCTAACCCGACCAGCGAACGAGAGAGAGAGAGAGAGAGAGAGAGGGAGAGAGGGAGAGAGATAGGGAGAGAGAAAGAGAGGGTGGGTTAAGGAGGCGAACAGAAGGCGACCCATATATATAGGGAGCCAGTCTCTCCGATAAGAAGCATCTCCCCTTCAAAGAAGGGACGCCGGCCAGTCTCACCTGCCGTTCGCCATGGCCGGCCTCTCACGCGGTGGTTGATGGTGATGTTGCACTAGCTCTCTGTCTTGCTGGAGTGATGTCGTGTTCCGATCTTGATAACACTCTCTCTCTCTCTCTCTCTCTCTCTCTTTCTCTCTCCACCCCAACTTTCACTCTCTCTCTTGCTGCAGTGATGATGTGCTCCGATCTTGATAAACCCCTCTCTCTCTCTCCACCCTAACTCTCACTATCTCTGCGATTATGAAGAGCGACACACCCTCTCTTTCTCACTCTATGCCACCGACAAGAACTGACCCTCTTGAGAGACTTTGTTTTAAACTCCATCTCTCACTGGCGGACTGTCCCCCCACCCTTTCTCACTCTTCATAATCATGCCTTAATCTAACTTACCGAAAGCTTCAACTCTCTCTCTCTCTTCTCTCTCCACTCTAAGTCTCTCTTTTTGTCTCTCATTTACGGACACACCCTCTGTTTCTCACTCTTGATAGCTCTTCAACACTGCCACCTCTCTCTCTCTCTCTCTGTAATTAGAGAAATGGCCCTCCCGAAAGACTTCCTCCGTTTGAAACTCCGTCTCTCCCTCACTCTTCATAATCATGCCTTCATCTCACTGCCGAAAGCTTCACCTCTTTCTCAACTCATTCTCTCTCTTCAAAACTTTCCCTCTCTTCGACACAACATCTACCTCTCTCTCTCCCTCTCTTTCTCTCTCTACCTTGCCATCTACGGAAAGCAGCACGCGCATCGGGTCCCACGCCGCCGGACCTTTTTGTCTCCTTCGGTGACCACCCTTCCCGCCCCCCGGGGGGAGGGGGGCCGATGACGTCACCTCCGCCGCCACCCTCCCCGCCGTCCGCCGGAAAGCGGCGCGGCGGTGCAGAAAAGCCGGCGCCGGAATGATGACCTCACTTCCCGCCAGCGGGGCCGCCGCCTCGGCACTGATGACGTAATCACACCGATCTCGATGCTTACATCCTGGCCGTCAGATCGATGACCCTTTTACAGTAGTGGACCCCTTCACTCTGGAGTATGGGGGGACTCTATTCGTCGCCTTTTGACCGCCGTTCTGTGATATCACCTCAACTAAAATAATTATATTTTAATAATTAAAATGATTACTAATTATTACGTATATTATTAAGTTTAATATTATTATATGAACATCGATAGGACCGCATCCTGGGAACCCATGGTTGACGTGGGACCAGTATGGCCGTCCGATCATCCTCTCGTTTTTATCCAAAAAATCCTTGAAGCTCTTAAAATTTTTTTTGGCCCCCATAGTCAGACAAATTGAGTTCCGCTTTTTTACATGGGTACATACGCAAAAACTTTTCTACTAAGTGTAAAATAAAGTGGAAGATATGATGCCGGGCTAGTGACCGAAAGTTTCATTTGTCGGTGACTTCCAGCGTTGATTCGCTGGTCCTTCATCCCGTCCCCGATGGACCATTCCTTTCCAGCGGTTCCAATCTTCTGATGAAAAATGAACGGTGGGGATTTACCCATTCGTTGAATGAGACTCGGAGTTGTCTCTCCTAGGACCCCCCCCCTCCACCAGCGACTTCTAAGGTACCTTATCTTCTCTCTCCCTCTTTCTCTCTCCTCTCTCTCTCTCTCTCTCTCTCTCTCTCTTCTCCCTCTCTCTCTCGCTCTGCTCTGCTCTCTCTCTCTCTCTCTCTCTCTCTCTCTCTTCTGTGGCTGGTGGAGCTGGAGGTGGAGGACCTCCGGGGAGGGGGCAATGGTGGCGATGGGGTCAGTGGCGGCGTTCCCCGACGAGGTGTGGGAGTATGTGTTCTCCTTTGTCACCGACGACGTGGATCGGAACTCAATCTCGCTGGTATGCCGGGCATGGCACCGGCTGGATCGGCTCTCCCGTGGTAGTATCTTCGTAGGAAACTGCTATGCCGTTGATCCCCGCAGGGTCGTTGAGCGGTTCCTGGGGCTGCGGTGGGTGTCGCTCAAGGGGAAGCCGCATTTCGCGGATTTCAGTCTGGTTCCTGATGACTGGGGAGGCGGCGCCTTCGGATGGATCTCAGCCCTGGCGGAGGGCTGCCCCTTGCTGGAGGGTCTCCGAATGAAGCGGATGGTGGTCACGGATGAATGCCTGGAGCTGATTGCTCGGTCGTTCCGCAACTTCAGAGCCCTAGACCTCAACACCTGCGAGGGTTTCTCCACTGCCGGTCTTGCTGCCATCGCTGCCAACTGCAGGTATCTCTGTTGCCCTCCTGTAGGACTTTTATCTCTCCTTGCCACCTGAATTTCGCTATTTCCTCCTGCATATTCGGATCGGAAAGCGGTATGGTTGCAGTTAATTTCTCTGTGCCGTCATTCATTACACATTGGGCGACATTCAGGATCAATTGCTGTTCCTTTTTTTTCTTGGATGGGGGGTGTTGATTTACCCGTGTTTCTATTCGTTCTTATTTCGACAACTTATTCATTTCACTGCGAACCATTTTGTCCTTGTGCTCATTGTTCCAAAGAAGCCAATATTTTTTGCGCAACAGATATACTATTCTCGAACAGCGGCGACATTAGTGACCAGTCTCTCCTGTTGTACGAGGAATCTGGAAGCAGTATCTCTACTGTCCGAGTGTATCTTCTGGTATTTTCTTTTTGTGGGTCAGACTGTGATTCTATCCTTGGCTGGACCTTGGATCTACCATGGCCTCGTTTTGTAGTTGTGAACGGATGTTAGGATATTAGGCTTTAGGCTTTGATGCTCACTCCTGTAAACTGAAAGTCTTTCTAACATGGTTAGAAGCTCACTTTCTGTGAAACTTGGTTTGAACAAGATGGAAGATAGACCTGCTCAGAAAAACGCATTTGGGAATTTGAAAAACCTTTTTGTTTATATGTGTGGAATCTGCGTGCTATCCTGGCGGTAGATTAGTTTTTTTGCTTTACGAAGCGATTACATTATTTATGGAGCTCCATCTTCACCCCCAGATGCAATTTTGCGTCTAATTTGGTACCTATTTCAAGTTCTTGTGCCATGATTGTTTTTTTTTCAGCTTTGTGGGCATTGATTGCCCTATATGTGCATATCCAGCACTATATCTTGCTCTTTCGGCCTTTTTTGACTTTGTCTCTTCCTCTCAGTTCGTATCTCGTCTCTTTGTCAAAGAAGAGTCCTTTGGCTCGTGAAAGATTGACCTGAAGTTCGAACTTGCCTCCTTTTTTCTTTTTTACGGAAGATCAGAAAATCTGCATTTCTCTGTCCACTGGAGCATGTGGAGATCTAAAATAGGAACCAAATTGCTTGTGCTGATGCGCTGCATGTGTTTTTACTTTATATCCCATTCTTCCTCTGCAGTCTGGTTTCCATAATTAGATCATTCTTCTTCTCCTTTCATCTTTCTGATCATCACGTCTGAGATGCTGTTATCAACCCCCATAATGTAGTTTTAAGATTGTCCGATCCATCTTGAAAGCAGACATATTATGGGTTGAAAAGGGTTCTCAAAATATTTGATATCTATTCATTTTATGTTTTTTTAAAACCCCTTCCAGATTTATTTTTTACTTGTGATCGTTCTGTATTCTCTCCTAACATCACTCGCCCTCTGGTTCCCAATTCAGGCACCTGCGGGAGCTCAACTTACAGGAGAATAACGTGGAGGACTGGAGCGGGCACTGGCTCAGCCACTTCCCAGAGTCCTCCACCTCTCTGGTCTCGCTCAGCATCGCCTGCCTGGAGGGTCCAGTCAACCTGTCTGTGCTGGAGCGCCTCTTGAGACGGAATCCTAATCTTCAGACTCTGAGGCTCAACCAGGCTGTGCCCCTTGAGAGGCTTGCCAGCATCCTCCGCCTGGCCCCCCGGCTCACTGACCTTGGTACAGGCAGGTTCCTGGCGGACCCCCATGCTGAGGCCTCCTTCAAGCTCGAGTCAGCCTTCGCCAGCTGCAGAGGCCTGAAGATCCTCTCGGGAAATTGGGACCGAGTCCCCTCCTACCTCACCGCCATACACTCCATCTGCGACCGGCTCACGAGCCTCAATCTTAGCTATGCCACTCTGCAGAGCCCGGATCTCATCAAGCTCGTCAGCCGCTCAGTGCATCTCCAACAGTTATGGGTATGTCTCTCTCTCTCTCTCTCTCTCTCTCTCTCTCTGCTTCAGGTAGATGAACTTCCAGTTCGGAATGGCGCTGATCTGATGGGGGGAAGATGGCCTCACCAGGTGATGGATCTCATTGAAGATGACGGGCTGGAGGCAGTCGCCGCATCCTGCAAGCAGCTGGAGGACCTGCGGGTCTTCCCTTCCGACCCATATGGCCAGGCGCCGCCGGTCGGCCTCACAGAGAGGGGGCTCGTGGCGGTCTCTGCGGGCTGCCCGCGGCTGCATTCGGTGCTCTACTTCTGCCGGCAGATGACCAATGCGGCGCTGGTGGCCATCGCACGCAACCGCCCAAACCTGGTGCGCTTCCGGCTGTGCATCATGGAGCCGAGGGTGCCCGATTACGCCACCCTGCAGCCGCTGGACGCTGGATTCGGCGCCATCGTGGCAGCCTGCCATGGCCTGCGGCGGCTCTCGGTGTCGGGCCTGCTCACTGACAAGGTCTTCGAGGCAATTGGCGGCGCCGCCCATCGGCTGGAGATGCTCTCCGTGGCGTTTGCCGGCGACAGCGACGCAGGGCTGCACCATGTGCTCTCCGGCTGCCCACGGCTGAGGAAGCTGGAGATCAGAGACTGCCCATTTGGGGACAAGGCACTGCTGGACAACGCCGCCAAGCTGGAGACAATGCGATCCCTTTGGATGTCCTCTTGCTCGGTGACCATCGGCGCCTGCAGGGCCTTGGCGCGGAAGATGCCGCAGCTCAGCGTGGAGATCATTGAGGAGATGCGGCCGGGCTCGCCCGACTCCTGGCCCGACGACACCATCGTCGACAAGCTCTACATTTACAGGACCCTCGCTGGCCCCCGGCCTGACGCCCCCGGCTTCGTCTGGATCCTCTAGAGGTGCCCCCAGCCTGCCGCCGGTGATGGATCATCATAACCATTATCGTCATCTCCATTTCGCTTGCTTTCTGGGTCAGCTTCTCTCTAATTCGCTGGGTTTCCTTATCTTCTCTGCAGTCGGCTTTGCAGGTGGGTGGTGGCGCATTCTGGGATCCTCTTCTCAGATCCCTGGCAGGTTGTGGCTCCTCCGGTGGCGGCGCTTGCCGGGACAGAATTCGAATGGGTAATATTCCAGTGGGTCAGATGGGCGGGTTTCCTAGGTTAGTATCCTTGTACGAGGGGATTCATGGTGTAGGGTTGCCGGAGAGGAGAGGGGCGGTGGTGGTGGCGGAGGAGCTCACCTGTGAGAGCTCCCGTCTCCTTTTAACGCCTACCCCTGAGCTTTTTCGGGCGCTTGTCGCTGTGAAAGCCTGGTGGCTTTCTTCTTTTTAATTGCTTCTGTCTGTCTTCGCTTTCACTTTCGCGACGGCGGGCTGGGCCGAGCGAGCGAGAGAGAGAGCGAGAGAGAGAGACGGAGAGAGAGACGGGGAGAGAGAGAGAGACGGAGAGAGAGAGAGAGAGAGAGAGAGAGAGAGAGAGAGAGAGAGGGACGGAGAGACGGAGAGAGAGAGAGAGAGAGACGGGGAGAGAGAGAGAGAGAGAGAGAGAGAGAGACGGGGAGAGAGAGAGAGAGAGAGAGAGAGAGAGAGAGAGAGAGAGAGAGAGAGAGAGAGAGAGAGAGAGAGAGAGAGAGAGAGAGAGAGAGAGAGAGATAGGTGTGGGGGTGGCCGCGCCCATATTTCAGCTCCTGTTTTATTCGTATTCATTGATCTTCCCTCTTAAGAAATAATTAATCCTTATAGAAGAGCAGAACGCGCTCAAAGTTCGCCTTCATAGTTAGGGTAAGTTTCCATTTTTGAGGGTCATGAGTTGTCCTACAGAGTCATGTTTCCATTAGAGCGTCAGATATGCTGCCATAGCCTCCTAGCTTATTCGTCTAGTGTGGCTAATCAAGTTTATACGCTCTCTCTCTCTCTCTCTCTCTCTCTCTCCCATATGCCCTGCGATTCCTCATAAGACCCATGGTTTCCCATTTGATGAGACGGTACGAATATTAATTTTCTATTTTAAGGGTTCTTTCAAACGATGTGAATTGGCGTGTTTATTCCCGAGGACTGTGGTGCGAACTGTACGGTCATGTTCTATTGATTAAAATCATAATTATTGTGGAAATTCGTGTTCATCTGTGCATGAATGTTACTTCAACAGATGTTTTTTAATGGCAAACTACCTTAATAATGAAGGCTAATCATTATAATTTGTAGAAAATAAGTTTTCAAGTGCAGAATATTCTTCAGCAAGTCCTCAAAGCGACATATAGCCTGGGCAGTGAAATTCTTCAAAGTGGCTGGTTATACAGAGGCCACTTGCTCATGGGTTAATGCAACCTTGCGATGTTTTCCTAGGCGAGCGAGCGAGCGAGCGAGAGAGAGAGAGAGAGAGAGAGAGAGAGAGAGAGAGAGAGAGAGAGAGAGAGAGAGAGAGAGAGAGAGAGAGAGAGAGAGAGAGAGAGAGAGAGAGAGAGAGGACGATTGACTAGTAATTGAGCTAATTTAGACGCTCCAGTGCATTTTCTATGGTGAAATAAGTCATTTTTCTACTGTCAAAGCCCCTAAGGTTAGACTGGCTGCTGTGCACACGAATATCTCATTTGAAAAATACATTTAAAAAGAAAAAAAGGAAGATAGAGACTCTGCACTCGAGCTGTCTCCCAGTGTGAACAAGCCACAGCCCATCAGGTCAGGGGGGGGCTGTTGAAATGTCTTGTTCCTATTTAATTCCATAAATACTCGTTTTCTAAATTTTCTTCCATATTCCTAATCTTAGAAAGTTTCTATTGGTGCCTTCTGAATCAGATTGCTTAGTGTTAATACTATCCATATTAATAAAACCGTCCTATATAGAAGATCAAAGGTGCTCGAGAACACTATGTATCAGTTTATCCATACCACTTGAGCCACCTGGTTGCACATGCTTTCTATATCCCAGATCACTCTTCTCTTGGGTCATTTTTCACTAAAAGTCAACATCCTCTGGGGATGAACTATTCTTAGGTAACAAGAGCTACGTGGTAAGTGGATGCAAAAATGAATTATTGATAATATGAATCCATATAATTCACCTAGATCTAGGAATAATTAGGCGGTGGCAGAGACCAACCAGGCTCTTTTGTAGTTTTGCCTTCAAAATCAGGATCGGGTTGACTTCCAGCTCATCTTGGCTGAGTCCTCATCTGGAGCAAGCTTAGGGTTGAGTAGGAAAGTCTTAGAGCATCAAGGACTTGGTTTCATTGCCCTCCTCACAACCAGCATCTCTCGCCTCTCCTTGGCCACTTACTACTTCTCTTCTCGGCTTCATTGCACCGTCCTAAGTAGAACTCATCGCCGAATACATTAAAGAGGCTCCGGATGTCCATTCTACATTGATTGGTTTGAAGAAAAGCCAAGCCCATCACCATCATCAACGATGGCGGAAGCGATAGATCAAACCCTGATTGCTCTCCACCAAGAACTCTTCAGAGCCCACAGAAGCAAAAAAAAAAAGAAGAAAAAAGATGGAACCTAAGAAGAGATTAAAGCCTAGTAGTTCATTGGTGGATCATGAGCAGTGAATCTGGACGCATTGATTGCCCCTGTAGAGGGGGGAGCAGCTGCCCGTTGCCTGTTCTTGGCTGGCTTCCGGGGTGGGGGAGGATGTCAACGGACGATTAATGATTCCCTTTACGGTATTTCTTGACGGTGGAAAGTAAATGAGATATTTTGAACGAAGCACTCGCAGAAGACAGTTGGATGGACCCATAAGTGGTTTCTTTCCGTTGACTAGCACTCCCTATCGCCGTCAGCCACCCCCGCTTTGCAGGCAACCGATCACCCTGGGCCTTGACGGATCTGCTCAGTCCGATTCATTATTATTATCTCGTTGAATAAGCTGGACGTGAGACCTGCAGCGCTCCGCTGCCCGCTGGCTGGGATCTTATTACTACCTCTCTCTCTGAAGCTATGCTTTTACGTGAAGAATATACGTCCCTTGGTTTAAATGTGCTCAAAATGATCCTATTGCAGCTCTCTCTCTCTCTCTCTCTCTCGTTCGCTATCTCTCATCCACACGCCCACACACACCCACCCACCCTCTGTCTCTGCGTTGGTTCGTCTGGTTTAATTTCTTATGCCCAGTGATGTGGTTTAGTGAGCTTCGCAACTTCTCTCTCTCTCTCTCTCTCTCTCTCTCTCTCTCTCTCTGTCCATATCAAGACGTCGGGCCGGCAAATTAAGAAATTTCTTCTAGAATTACTTAGAATTACTCTAGGCTGGAATTTATGAGACCGACCATTTATTCGTGGTTATGTATGCGAGCTCACCCAATCACATCGATCTGCAGACATATCCTTCTTGAAGAAGACCCATCAATGAGCTCTGAGCAAGGACCAGCTCATCCTCTCCATTATAAATCTGAGGGGGGCGACTCCATGTCTGTAAGGAAATTATAGCGATGGAATCCCCCGCTACGGATGGGAGCTTGAAGGCGGCGAAGAGGCTACCCGCCGGCCACCTGCGGGCGGACGTTGCGCTCCGGGCGGCGGTGTTCGCTCTCTCAGCTGTGGCGCTCGGCTGCCTCCTCAGCAGCAACCAGACGAAGATGGTCCTTTCGCCGTTCCTGCCATTTCCCGTCCGCATAGAGGCCAAGTTCAGCGACTCGTCCGCCTTCATGTAAGCGAGAGCGAGCGAGCGAGCGAACGAGAGAGAGAGAGAGAGAGAGAGAGAGAGAGAGAGAGAGAGAGAGAGAGAGAGAGAGAGAGAGAGAGAGAGAGAGAGAGAGAGAGAGAGAGAGAGAGAGAGAGAGAGCATTTGTGAAGGAAGCTTGTCTGACTTGGTTGAGGGCGGTGCAGATACTTGGTGGTCACGTCGTCGGTGGTCGTAGTCTACACCGCCGCCTCCGCCGTGTCCGTGCTCCGTCTGTCGAGGGATCATCCCAGTTTCCTGCTGCTCGTCCTGACCTTTTCCGACGCGGTAAGGGCATTGTTTCCTCAAGCAGCCGTCGTCGGAGTCGTTGACTTAAATTCTTTATCAACCTGCCATAAGAATCATTCTTCATGGAGACGTCTATCATGTATACTGGTCTCGGCACAGTACCAACAAAAAACAAGAAGAAAAAATAAAGTTTCCGACTATTTTCGTAAAAGGATGGACGCCAGTTAATTAGGAAATAAAATCATTTTCGTCACCATCAACCATGCCTTGTAAGTGTGACGTATTTTTGCAACCGGGAAGGTTAAAATGCACAATATTCTAAAATTAGGAAAAAACGACATAAATTAACCAATGAAATACCTTTTCGTCAGTTTTCACATCAACCTCCACAATATTTTTCTAAAAAGATGAGAACTCTGGAGATTATTTTCCTGATCTAAAGTAAACTTCATTGATCTGAAAACTAAACCCTTTTGTTGTTTATGTGAGGATGGTCTGTTGATTTCACATGTGGTTTCACGGATGACTGAGGAACAGGTGATGGCGGCGATCATGGGATCAGGAGCGGCGGCAGCATCCTCCATGGGATACATCGCCCTCAAAGGCAACGACCGTGTCCAAGTGAAGAGGATCTGCAACGTGTTCGACAGGTTCTGCATACAAATGGGCACCTCGCTTGTCTTGTCTCTTATGGCCACAGTGCTCCTATTAGTGTTAGTCTTCTCCTCCGCTTTCTCTCTCTACCGTCGTGGCCGCTAGCTCCCCCGAGGCCATTGAAAGAATTCTAAAGAAGAGAAGAAGATGAGAGAAGAGGGAGAGAATGAGAGAGGAAACATGCATAGGTAGTTAAGAAATCTTGACTGATTATGTGTGGTGATCCATGAGTTTGTATTTATAATAGAATATAGTAAGAATATGTCAATTATAACAGATCTTGTCTATTGGTCTAACTCGAACCCAAAGTTGGTGAACCACCAAGCTAGTTGTAGTGTTGTGATACGCTAACGGAGAGGGAACGGTAAAGTTATTAGAGGTTGGCATGAGTAAAACTCCTCTCCTATTCACCCCCTTGCAAGCTCATCAACAAAGAGACATTGAGCTTGGCGTGAAGGAAGTAAAAACTAACTTTTGGAAAAGCTTTAGTCAAGAAATCTGCAACCTGATTATCACTATTGATGAAGTTAATTTAAAGTTTTTTAGTTGCAATTTGTTCACGCACAAAATGAAAATTGATTTCAATATGCTTAGTTAAGGCATGAAGCATTGGATTCTTCACCAGATAGGTGACTTCAATATTGTCGCACAGAAGTGTAGGTAGTGTTTCAATATGAATTTTGATCTCTTTTAATAGAGATTTGATCAAAATAAGTTTAGGTGCAATATTTTCTAACACCTTGTATTCAACTTTTGTGCTTGATCGGGCAATTGTAGGTTATTTATTTGAGCACCAAGAAATCAAATTACTTCCTAAATAAATGAGATAACTTCCTATAGGTCTTCTATCAATTGAACAATCTACCTAGTCTACATTACTCAATGCATTAAGTACATGGTTAGATTTGTTCCAAATTAATAGATCATGAAGAATACTCCCTTTCAAATATAAGAGTAAGTGTTTGAGACATTTTCACTCATCAACATCTGGTTTCATGCATTTTTTTGGCATATATTATTAACTACATAGGCTATATCTAGTTTAGTTAAATGTATTGTAATGCACCTACAATGCGTCCATACTTGATTAGATCAACATTAGTATCGTGGTTAGCAGTTGATGAGGATATTGAACATAGAGTAGGCAATGTCTTACAATTTTTCATGTCTATTTTATGTAAACTTGAAGAAATGTCCTACGATTGAGAGAGTATAAATCTATTTTGGTGATGAATTATTCTATTCCAATGAAAGTAATGAGCATGTCTTAGATCTTTAATAGCAAAGTGATTATGTAAATGATGAAGCAAACCTTGGACTTTAGAAGATTTTGAACTAATAATTAAAATATCATCCATGTAAATAAGAATAAAAAATAGGAATTTTGGAGTTGATTTTGAAGTAAAGAGAGGTATTAGTCCTTGAACTAGTAAAGCCAATATGTTGAAGAGAAGATGTTAACTTTTTAAACCAAGTTTTTAGGCTATATATTGATTTTTAAAGTTAAAAAATATGATTAGAAAAATCTCAATGATGGAAACGTGGTGGCTACTCCATGTATATGAGCTCATCAATTTCACCAATGCAATAAAACATTTTAAACATCAACTTGATGAATGTACCATTTTTGGCTAATATCAATAGATAATAGTAGCCTGATTTTAGTGTGTTTTACTACAAGATTGAAGGTTTCATGAAAATTGAATCCCTCTTGTTGGTTAAAACCTTTAGCAACTAACTTGACTTTATGTTGATCAATTTGCATATTGGCATTGTATCTAATTTTATTTACACATTTGCACATAATGACATGAAAATTTGGATCCTTCGAAACCAATTTCCATGTATTGTTTTGAATTAGTACATTAAATTCTGACTTTATTGCCTTTATCTAGTGATCAACTTTTGATGCCGTAGGGAATGAAGTAAGTTTCAGTCAATTAGTTTTAGATGAAAGGAAACATTTGGGTAGAAGATGTTTTATCAAGACATGAGCCTTTTTAATATTTTTGATTTTTTTTCTTTGTTATTAAACTTGATCTACTTTTTCTTGTAGATAGAGATCTTGTAGAGATCTTATGATGAAGTCTCTAGTTGGTGTAGGTGACATGTCTACTGTGGAGAATGGAAACAAAGTATCATGAGTCTTTATTCTATTTTTGATTATTTTACAAGGTTTATGAGAAGGTGTGGTGTCTGATTTTGTAAATAATCTTTTGGGGCAGATGGTAGAGATTTTGAGATTGATTCAAATGAATTCAGATTTTTTACTAAGAAAAGAGTATTGAGTTGTGTTGGTCAATTTTCTACTTGTAAGGGAAGCGTCAAACTTGAAAAAGTTGTGTTGGTTGATGCGGGGGAAACATTAACAAATTTGAAGCTTGGATGTTGTCCTAAGAGGCTTGAATGATTATTATAAGCTTGAATAAATGATTTATAAGGAAAATTATTTTCATTGAAGATGACATGCCTAGATATATAAAGTTTCCCTGTAATTAATGACATAAATCAGTATCTAACATGTAAGGAACTATACCCTAGAAAAATGTACTTCTTTAACCTAGAATTTAATTTACAATGAACATATTATTTGAGTAAGGATAACAAAGGCATCAAAATATTTTCAAAAAATTATAATGAGGAGAGTTTTTGAAAAGTATTTTATAAGGATATTTCATTTTTAGAACGAGTATGACCATTCTATTAATAAGATAAGTACATGTAGCTACTTCCTCATTGTAAAATTTTCTTAGTAGAGAAGCTTGAAAGAGAAGTAACAAAGTAGTTTCAATTGTGCATGTGCTTTCATGATCGAAATAAAGTAGTTTTGATTACATGAATTGAAGTCTCAAAATGAGGATGCCTAAGTCGATCATGCCAAGTGTTTGGTAAAGCTCTCTCTCCAAGGTGTGCTGATGGTGCACTTTGATAAGGCTCTAATTGTTAGAGTCTATCTTTAATTGATCATTGAAGGAGGATTTTGTTGGATGTCTTGTCCTTCACAAGACAATAATTAGGGTGAAATTTAATGAATATATTATTATCAAAGGTTAGTTGACCTATGAAAAATAAATTTTTTGTAATTTCAAGAACATGTAAAACATTCTTTAGGTGTAAGGTTTGATTGCAAGTAGTTAAATGAATAACCATGAGAGAATTTTCAAACATGTACTATTATCTATATGAACTTGATCAATCTCTTTTTAGTTGGTAGGTTGATTGATGATATTCTGATCAAGTGTAATGTAATGAGTTGTACTTGTATCAAGATACTAACTTTCTATAGATGACATTTCATAAGGTGCATTGATCAAATAGGCATGAGTTTGTTGATGTTGATAAGGAGCAGATGGGATTAGAACATTTCTTGATCAAGATACCATTCACTACATTCTTTGGCTATATATCTAAATTGAGAGCAAAATTGGCATTGTGGTTAGAGACAATTATTCATTTCCCTGCCTCTACTTCTATTTTGACTAGATCCTCAATTATAAGAGTTATTTCTGTTCTACTAATTTTCTCTACTTCAAAAATTTTGGACTTGTGAGCTATTATCCAATGGAGGAAAATTATTGGCATGTAGATTCTTGTGGTAAGAGAGATATGCATCATGACTTTTGAGATTCGTTATGATTTCTTTAGACA
Organism: Spirodela polyrhiza; assembly: GCA_024713555.1. NCBI lineage: Eukaryota > Viridiplantae > Streptophyta > Magnoliopsida > Alismatales > Araceae > Spirodela > Spirodela polyrhiza. The sequence continues at coordinate 5,879,114 of CM046534.1, forward strand.
TGAGGATGTACACTATTATTTGTACTAATGATGAAATTTTCATACTCAATTCTTAATTCTTGTAGGAAGGTGAAAATCATTGTTGCTTCAGGTACTAGCTACCTTACAAACTCTGAAGATTTAAGCGTAGATTTAACGAACTTCAAATATTTATCTAATATTATGGATCCTTTGTCATATTATGAAACTATCGTTATACATTCATGATTCAAGATTGATTTCAACGTAACAAGTGATTTTCTAGAGCCATGCATGCCTTCTTAGATGATCATGATTTGTTAATAAAAGGAATTATTAGTTCAAATATGGTAGAATACAGAAAGTGAAATACTTGTTGATTGATTTTTCACCAAATCTTGAAATCTATATTACTTTCACACTTTCTTGTTTCATCATTTGAGGAGATAGGTGGTGAATCTTCCTGAATGTATTTCATCAATCATATCCATTGAGAATTAAGACAATTGAGTTTCTCTAAAAATGAAAATTATTGTTCATAAGCTTGAACCATATAGTTATTCCAAATGGAACAATCACCGGGACTTGTCCTATGATGGTAACCGTCATGACAACTTGATTCATAGCAGCATGTTGCTCAGTCATTCGAACCACACTTTGATACCATGAAAGAATTCTAAAGAAGAGAAGAAGATGAGAGGAGAGGGAGAAAAATAGAGGGAGAAAATGAGAGAGGAAACATGCACATGTAGTTAAGAAATCTTGATTGATTGTGTGATGATCCATGAGTTTGTATTTATAATAAAATATAGTAAGAATATGTTCATTATAATGGATCTTGTCTATTGGTTTAACTCGAATTTGAAGCTAGTGAATTGTCAAGCTAGTTGTGGTGTGATGCACCAATGAAGAGGGAGCGATAAAGTCATTAGAATGATAAAGCTAGTTTTCTCTTCTTCAGCCACATGTTTCTCTCTCAAGGTCTAGACTTTTAGTGGCCTACTAGTAATGTTCATCATCTGATATTGATCAAAGTCATCGAGGGAGGACTCCATATCTGGGAGATTGATCTCCTTCTAGGAGCTCTACATAATTTATGTATTTTATGCCTATTGTTTTGTTTCATGTGGATTGGTCTTTATAAAGGGCCTTCACAAACTAGAGCTTGTGTGGTTCTAGTATGGGGTCAGCACTTCTCTTATGGTTTGAGTTGGGTCCATGGCATGTAAAACAATCTAAGGGGGTTAAGGGTTTAAGCTCCCACTCTATGGATGTTTCTATGAATATTTGAATCCTAGTTAGATCAAGAAGAACAAACTTCTGAAAAAAAAGGAGAAAAAATAAGATAAAACCATCTCTTAGGAAAAATCCTGACTAAACATAAAAGATATATGTAGGGGGCACAATCCCTAGACTTAACATAAAAAGCTATTTGCAACTCCACCACGAGAGGAAGATGAAGACGAAGAAGCCATAGAAGGGTGTCAACATATGACTTCTGAGATTCTAACTTGAAAACTTATTTTTTTTTATTTTTCATCCTATTTTGTAGACATTTTTGTGCACCATACATCAATTTATCTTGAATGAACTTAAACTTTGAAATTAGTGCGCCATTTTCTTCTAAAATTTCACATTTTTTAAACTTGTGGAGTAGATTGGAAAATATTTCTGTCTAATTTATTCCAATTTTTTTTCTTTATATTGAATCTAATATTTTTCCAAGCAAAAATCAAAGGGTGCTCATATAATACAAAAGCTTATGAAGTGAATGAATGTTACCATTTATTTTTATTGTTTATGACAATATTTATCTACTGAAGTTAATTATGAAGAGTATGCCACATATCATACTAACAAATAAAATGTAAAAGTTCATATCTCATGCAAGACTGAAGTAGTTCTAACTATAGAGACACAAATAATACTCATATTTGTGCTTTGTCATGCAAAACTTTCAATGGACCACGCTTGAGCCAAGCCATGCCTACCTAAAGTGTCTAGGTTACATATATTGGTATATGTAGATATACATGCATAAATAACATAGACATATAGAACAACATATGGATAGATAGATAGATAGTAAGAGAGAGAGAGAGAGAGAGAGAGAGAGAGAGAGAGAGAGAGAGAGAGAGAGAGAGAGAGAGAGAGAGAGAGAGAGAGAGAGAGAGAGAGAGGAGCCCATGACATTGGTGACTCTAAAACTGGGTCTCCATCCAAACTTGGGCCAAACATTTAGGGCTAATATTGAGTTTAAAGGAATAACATTTTGAATATATATATATATATATTTAGGAACAAGAATAACTTAGTCTTTTTAGTTAGATGGACTTGATTAGGTCAACCAATGACAATATTATTAAATTCAACATGAAAGTTTTCGTTTTTAGGATTACAATGAGCATGGCTCTAATATGTTATGTGAGCTCAACTTGTCTTTATGTGACACTAGAAAATTTCCCTTTTTAGATCTTGGATAACTAAAAATATTAGTCTATAATCACAAAACTCATATAAGGGCTTGAAATTCTATATCACTATGGTTGTCCCAAAGGTAAGAGTCTTGATGCTTTTTTTTCAAGATGCCCATACATAGTACATAAGTCTCAAGTTTCTAAGTTTTCTATGATTATTATCTATATGTGATACATGCAAATAGTGCGATCAAACTCATTAGATCTAGTTATAAACAAGATAAAGGTAGAAGCATGAACAATAGTAGTACATAAGATAAATTGGTAAATGTTTTAGGGACAATTTTTTTTAATCATTGTTTCAGATTTGGGCATTGATTAAGAACTTTTGGAATCTCAAATACCATCTCATTAAAATTGTTGAGGCATTGAGACATAATTAAACGAAAGTCATCATATTGCATCAACCATGAGAGTACATCATCACCAAACTTTGATCCACTGGATTTTGACACCATAAACTCAAGCACATATTTTATTCCAAAATCATGTGGCTCAATTTATTAAAAAAATATACATTTTATTTTTATTTCCGTTTATTAAATGCTCATAATTTGAGAGACTATCAATTCGTAGCACAAAACTAAGTCTTATGAAACCCACAATCCTTTAGTTTGTTAGGAAGCTTTTATAGTGAAACTATAATGAGGGATGTGATTTCATTTGCATTTAATCTGAACTATTTATAGAGACAAGTTAAGCAGAATTTCAGCATGGGTTATTTATGTTGCCTACTACATTATTGACAAAATGTGCTACTATATGCATGGGCATCATGAGCTCATGTGACTAACCATATATGACTATTTAGGTTAACCTCCTCTGGGTTCTATATTTTAATTTAGCTACTTTTCAATTTGATACACACACACACACACTATATATATATATGCATATAGGGATCTATCTTAATTTAACTTGAGTTAATTTAGCTCCGAATTTGATAACAACAGAGACAAGTTAAGCAGATTGGTTGGGCTTCACTATTCAACTATTTTGGTGGAATAAGTCAACGTGTTCATCCCCAACTGGGACTCATGTGACTCGCTTAGCCCTCACAAGCTTACCGCGCTTGGACAGCTGGGCAGTTAGTTATAGGCAACCTCTTATATGCCAAATTAGTAGAATGAGGGACAACTTGTCCTTCAATAAGTAAAAAGGTGTCGCCCAGCCTGCCACGGGGCAATGAGACTGTACAGGTGGGTTTATTAAAGTTTGGCGTATTACGTATACCTATTTAGACTAAGGTACCATTTGTATATAAACAACTAAAACGTAATATTATAGGAAAATATCTCTTTTGGTCGGCTACGTCACCCTCCCGGTGCCGCCTGCCACTAGTTGTGGAATTCCGAGTTGTGATGCCCCTCGCCTCCAGCAGAAGCCATTCTGCCAAAAGGACGACCTTTCCTACCCGCTTCCAGATCCAACGATTGTTCTTCCTCCAGCTCGGCATAGTTCAATGATCGCGCCGAATTTTGATCCTCTAGCTCTCTCTCTCTCTCTCTCTCTACCGCTTGGCCAGTACATACTTCTGTCTTCTTCTGCGGTCTCCTTCGTGACTCCTGTTGGCTCGTGTTTCTCCACGGGACAGGGCCATTGGCCACCAATTGCTCGACAACTTTTGCGCACAAAGCTGCTGCCTTTGGTCTTCAGCTTCCAAGCGCTTCCACCCTCTGGGGTTAGCAGACTTTGGAGTCCGTGAAAAGTCCCACTTTGTTGATGGGGTTCGGAGTCGTCTCACCAGTCTGCGGAGGAAGATCCATGTCGGCCGCCGCGTCACTGCCCTTTCCCGGGGTCATCTCCCCGCGAGAGTGCCGAGGGGATGCGCAGCGGCGGCGAATACCGAGGAAATGCGCGGCGGCCGTGGCTGTCAGTGGTTCTTCCCCGCAGTCTTTTGCTTCTAACGAGGTCGGGACCGAGATAAACGGCGCCGGGAAGAGAGTGGAAGGTGCCCGCATTGCGGAGAAGGTGCCTGCTCATGCTTCTGAAGGAAGAAGGGAGAAGCTCAGTGTGCTCTATGAGGATGGTTTTGGGGAGGTCAGCGTTAAGGACTATCTCGAGCGGGCTCCGGAGCTTATCAAGTCCGACGGCGGAGGACCCCGCTGGTTCTGCCCCGTCGAGTGCGGTGCCCCATTGAAGGGTTCCCCACTGCTGCTGTTCTTGCCCGGTAATCTCTCTCTCTCTCTCTCTCTCTCTCGCTCTCTCTACTATGCGTGGAAACTACGATCCAAGAGATGCATGGTCGGTTATCTAGGATGGTGTCCTCTTGCCTTCGTATGGCAAACTCCGCCTCACTGAGCTTTGTACGTGCAGGCACTGATGGTGTGGGGTTGGGACTGATTCTGCACCACAAACCTCTTGGAAAGTAAGCGCCAGATGAGAAAACGATTTATCAGGATAGATAAGCCATGAACATCTACATACCATCTTCGACTTTTTAGAAGAATTGCTTCATGTGTGCGCTGTTTATTTTTTCTTAAATCTGATGGAATAATAAGTTTGCACGTGAGATGTATATAGCAATTTCATTCCAAGTCTTCGTGTAACTCTCCTCATTCATATCTATTTGATGTTATTAAATGATCCCGTTACAATTCTGACAAGTGAGCTAATGTAGATTGATGATGAATTTTTTTTGACTATGTTAATCATCATATTGGTAACTTGGTATTACGCTCCATTTGATGAATTGAACTCCTTTATCGCTGTCTCCTGGAAATTTTAATCATCGTTTCTTTCATTGAAGTAGTTTGATGATCAAGTCAGATCACCTTAATGTAATGAGATTAAAAGTCGCTGTTCTCATGAACCAATTTGTTTGTTTAAGAAGAAAGTAGATGTTTGCCTTCTTTATTGAAGAACAAAATACATCCCTAATTTTTGCCTTTTTGCTGACTATAGGGTTTTCGAAGTTAGATGCCTGCACATTCCTGTTTATGACCGCACGCCATTTGAAGGTTTTGCCCCTTTGACATTCTCTTGTGGAAGGCTATTTATTTTGTTTCTAATTCCATCTGTTGACAGTTTCTTCAATTGTATAATTATGAAGCTAAAAGCTGATTCCTATCATTGCATGCTATAATTATTGTTAGTGAAACTATATTTTGAGTCTTATCTCATGATGAGAAGATCATCACTCTGATGAGATTTCAACTGAGAGAGATCATCAAGGATGTATGTTGATACAAAATTTGTCTTATAAAGCAAATTGCACAGAATACCACACATTTGATATTTCATTTGCTCAGGCAGGTGATTAGGATACTCTCCCATGATGTCTTCCGATTTCCAATTTATCACCACCCAGCACTCCTTGTCTAGACATTCCATGATTTCCGAAAATTCTTTAGAAAAACAAAAACGATAATTTACGGACATATTGTCTCTCATTTCATATGCGTCATTTTTCCATTTGAGGCTATTTATGATGCTCCTTGAAGAAATGAAGCGACTCCACATGTCGTTTCTGGCTTCGAAAATTTTTATTTCTGCATTTTTGGCGTGAATATGAAGCATATATATATGGCGTGTGTGTGCGGGTGTGTGTGTGAGTTGCACTAGGGCTGTTAATGATCACTCTTATATTGTATTTCTTTTCTCTGAACAGAGATATTTGATTAGCCTCCCATCTCTTTTTACATAGTTGATGAATAAGCAGAATTGATCTACTATATTGGAGGATATTCTCTATTTATTTCTTTGTTTCTCTCCTAATACTAAAACTTGCATTTCCTTGTGCAAAGGTTTGGTGAAAATCGTAGAAGATACTGTGAGGAATGAGCATGTCAGGTCTCCAAATAGGCCAATCTATCTTCTTGGTGATTCCTTCGGAGGGTGCTTAGCTCTTGCTATTGCTGCTCGTAATCCTAATATCGACCTTGTGTTGGTATTGTCTAATCCTGGTGAGAATCGAATCTTTAGCTTCATAATGGAGAAAATATTCCGTGGTAATCTTTGATTTACGTTGATGCAGCTGACATTTTTCCTTCATTTTAGCGACATCATTTAGCAGGTCACAGTTGCAGCCGTTTCTCCCTATCTTGGATAACATTCCAAATGAATTGCACGTCACTGTTCCCTATCTCCTTAGCTTCGTGATGGGTATGCTACGTCCTAGATGCATTTTTTTTCTTGCATGTTCTTTATATTTTACCATACATCTATTGCGATTGAATCAATGAGTTATAATGTTATCTTATTGTTTGCAAAATAAAATTCTCTGTGATTGCGATGCAACCATTCTTAGTTTCCTTGATTATAAACACAAAAAATCTGAAAGTCCACTTGCATTTGCCCTACTGTTACTAATGATGGAAATATATTCTTAAGTGCCTACTGTTACTATGATGGAACAGAAACATCTTTCTCACCTTCTAGGGGTATGATCCCTTTGCTCTACTCATTCCACCCATAATGGCTATAAAATATTAATTTAACTTAAATATCATGCGTCTGTGTACGACCATTTTCATGGCATAATTTCCTTGGCCTGGGAAATGTCAACTGTGGTTCATTGTTGCATTGTGGATGTGATATGGCTGCAAGCATAGTAAATGAAGAGTAAATAGATGATGCTCCTAGTGGGTCCTGTTTTGCTGTATCAGGTGATCCTTTGAAGATGGCAATGGCTAATTTGCCAGTTGGGCTTTCTCCTTCTGAGACAGTGGACCAGTTGTCAAGAAACCTCACTTCCTTGTTGCCCGGTCTTTCTGTAAGCCGCCTTAATCCCAACTTTTAACTGCATATTCCATAGTTGCAAGGGTTGTCATGCGCTGTTGCAATTATCATCGTCATATTTATTATTCACCGATGTTCCAATGCTAAATTTTTAATAGGAAGCTTTCTCTATGGCGTGTGGGTCAGTGATAGGTTGTCCGTGGTTATCATGTTTCCTAGAATAACAAAGTGCCTTTTACGGTGTCTAAATCTTCTTGGCGTATGAGCACTGTATGCTGATTCTATGACATGTGGGTATGATCGAAATAATCACACTTTTGGGAGATGACCATTCGGCTCTTGATTGGCAACACTGACTGGCAGTAATTTGAACAGTGGAGTATGAAAAAGTTCTATATTCTTTCAGGCCTTTTCATTTCTCTCTTGGTACCAGGCAGTGGATGGAATCATAAAAAAGAGCAGAACATCTCAACGTTATGATACATGATATAAAAATTCTCGCTTGACTAAATTGTGTCTGTGGGGCATAGTTTTGACGGTGATGCTGGGCCCAAGAAGCCAGGATAGAAGGCAAGGGATTTTGGTGCCTAGTTATGCCAGCCTCAGAGGCGCTCGCCTTGGTTATTTTAACGTCCTGATAGTCACCTTGAACATTTCCTTGTGTCCGCCTCATTAGCAGAATATTTATATTGTAATATTATGATATAGTATATACTTGGTAGTTTTATGAAGTTATTCTAAATACTAAGACATCAGTAAAAGTGATTAAGTGTTTCACTGTACTTTTCAAACATATTTTGGTTTAAATTTATAAGTTTATTTTTTCAATATTATTAAATGTAAGGTTAATTTGGTTTTTTTTCTCCCAGTTAAGGCATTAAATTTGCAATGGACCCCTTATTCTCCGATAACACTATGAAAATCATGACCCTTATGTCTATACGGAAGTATTTAGGTGGAGATAAAACCAAGGAGTCTGAACTTAACCTAGAAATCAATGAATCGACTGACATTATGATTCATCTCATTCTCTACCCTTGACTCATCTAAAAACCCTTTCTGATTATCTAGTGGAAACAATATAATTCAGATGTTGAATTACACCATGATTTCAGTGGTTACCATTTTCAGATGTCGCATTAAAAATACCTATCATTACTGGTTTTATTCAGCCTCCTTTTTATCTGCACACTAATAGCCAATTTATCGTACGTAATACTTTCTCTGTTTCCCTCCACTGATCAAGTGATAAATTTTGGAGATTACTAGACTCATCTGGTTTGATAAATTTCCTAATAAAAACTATCGTCATTTAGAAATTCAAAAAGAAATTGTGTTTTGTAATGTCGTACATGGATTCACTATATGATTAATTGAGAATGTTGTTGGTGTCAAAACTGTACAACTTGACATTGGCTTCAACTCATATGGGCCCCTACCTGAAAATTTTCCTCTTAATTCTTTAACAATCATTACAACTGATCTCAACGCACAGCGGCTGGGATCTTGACTATTGGATTTGGCTCATACGAGTTGGAATGACTCAACAAACTCTAATTAGTGTATTGTGTGCTTCCCAACACAGTTGATGTTGTCTTGCACATTCAGGCATGAAAGTTGTGATATCTCTCGGTAAAATTTTACTTATGTTTATTTTCTCATTATTTTTTTCTTTTTGGCTGTTGCACGATGAAATAAGAGGAGTTATTTATTTTTGAAGCATGATTGTTGTTGAAAATAAAGAAATAATTCTGTTAGTGGCTTCATGTGAATGCTGTACTTGGAACTAAAGTCTGATATGATTTTTTTTCTGTTATAATTTACTTCAAACTTCCTAGACTTTTTATTTTCAATGATATTAAGTCAGACAAGATTTTCAGGATCTGTTAACCATTATCATGTGGGAAACTTCATTGTGCAATATGGTGTTTTTCTTTCTTACTAATTTGTTTTCTTTCTTTAGTAGTTAATATGATTAGCTTTTACAGGATTTGGCTGATATTATCCCGAGGGAGACTTTATTATGGAAACTGAAATTGCTTAAATCAGCAGCAGCTTATGCAAATTCCCGTCTACATGCTGTCAGAGCTGAAGTTTTAGTGCTCTGCAGGTTTTTTTTTCTTTATCCTCTATGATTATTTCCATTTATTTACTCTTTCAGGCTGAGAAATATGATTTTACTTTTCTGATAAAATGTAGAGAATAGCATACCATGGAAAAGTATCTAAAAATATGTTTTTTTGACCAAAGTAAGTTTTCTTATGAAGAGAATACCTGGTACTAGATGCATGTAACATCCCTGCCAACGCAGAAATATCTCCTGTCATTTGTGGCGTCAATGAAATGTGCCACTTAACACTGATGGGAATGCCAGTTGCGAATTTGACTCACAATCTGATCTGATTCCCCGGTTCTTCTGGCACTCTGCGAACGTGACCTAGTCTTGCCATTGGAAGGACCTTAAGATTTTTAAATTTGAACTCGATTTGGACCTTATTTATTTTTGTTCCTACTAATACTGGAATTCCCTGGTTCAAGACAAGCAGCTCTTACTAGTTTTTAGGTGGAGAAGCAGGAAGAAGAGGGTGCAACCATTGGCTGGTTGTCACAGTTAGCCTAACCTCCAACGTTTCCCTTTTAACCCAAGAAATTTTGGGGTCAGCACAAGACAAGAATGCCAAAAATTACATAATCCCCAGGCAATTTGAATGAATGCATAATGCAATGTTCTGTGGACTTCCTCAAAAAGTAAACAAATCAAAAGAACGATGCATTAGTCATAGAAAAAGTGTCATTTTGAAAACCGTGATATCAAAGAAGTACTCTCCTCAAAAGTTACTACTATAACGGGCTCATTTAGAAATTATTATAGTAAAAGTGGCGAGTTTTCGAAATTTTTTCTGATTTAGGTGTTCTCATCTTCCGGCTTGTTTCTATAATTTTTTTATTATTTATTGCCTCAACTGAACGCCCTATTCTCCCTCATGGGATGAACATGTCGTGTTGATGTCCATTATAAGTTGAGGCCTTCACAAGTTAGTAAATTATGTGACCAATTTATAATTTTCTGTAGATCAGGTTTTATAAATTAGTCAGAATGTACTACTGGAATTAATAAGAACAGTGCATCATAAATTATATCCTCTAAAAAAAACGATCATTTAAAGAGCGAGACTGGTTAACCATTTGTTTTGGCAATCAAAGATCGGCTCGGTGATTATATTTTTCTTTTATTTTGAAAATATTCTCTGTGGTTACTTCCTCGTACTAAATATTTAGAGATGGTGTATATCTTCTTCTAGACATCTGAAATGTTTTTGGTTTAGACATATCCGCTGTACATATCGAATATTAAAGATACATGCTCAGATCTGACATTTTTTGCATGCTAAACCAGTGGTAAGGATAACTTGCTACCAAGTGTTGATGAAGCAGAACGTCTTCGCTCTTCACTAAAATACTGTAAAGTTCGCTACTTTAAAGACAACGGTCATACCCTGTTATTGGTGAGAATCATTTTTGTTATATGAATTCATGGTTTTGGTGAAATATCTATTCTTATCATTGTATTTTTCCCAATTATGAAAGCTAAGGTTATATGTGTGTGCATTCATGCATATTGGTTCAAGTTGTCTGAGCTCTGTTTAAGAAGTATTTGATGTTAAAATGGGCCTGTATGATGAATTGGTATGTTAATTAATTTTTACACTCTCATTTTTCTCAGTGATTTGTAATGATGGGGACTAAGATCATAGGCTTCTCCTCCCTCTTTTTTCTTCTGATCAATACTTGAGACTAGTGGGAATCAGCCATATTGGCTAAAACCTCTGCCAATCTCGGTTCCAGAAATGGTTCGTTAGAACATGGCCTAGATTTTTTGGGAGATGGCCTAAAAATAAGAAGTGTAAGTAGTAGGAAGTTGGGCGTTCTTGGCATCATTTAGAGAGCGGATAGAAAACGAGGCACAAAGATATGCCAACCAATAAAGACCATATATCCTGGCCACCTCCAATCATATCCAGCATGGAACCTTGACATGTCCATCCCTGACCCTGCAAAGTACAACCAAAATTAAAATGACCAGCCATCGCACCATAAAGGTTATGTGCAATATTCATACTAAATGTAGATCTTAGTAAGTGTTGAGAGTATTTATTTTCCGTTCTAATCGCCTGGTGTCGGCCGACCACAGATAAGGGCACTGTTATGTTAGTGGTAATGAGTCACATAGAATATGAATCACCGTACTTAATCTTCCGCTTCTAAATTGCATTCCTCCTAACTTCCCCATTACTGAGCTTCTATAAGGTGCCCAATAATGCTCTTCATATTAAAGACTCTATATCAGATTTTTGAGAGGATTTATGCCTTCCTCCTCCCTGAAAAAGGTGTAGGAAGTGTGTCCAATGATAAGCTGGTCAGTCTGACATGGTTCAAATGGTTATGCTTTTTCTTTGCATCAACAATAGGAGTTGCAGCCGCCTTATGTCTCACTCTGTTGTGAACCCGCCTTATTTCTCCCACTTCCGCAGGTATTCCCTTAGTAGAACCATAACATCTTCAAGCTGCCCAATTCTTCTTCTTGGAAATTTCTTCTGAATTGTTGGCTCCACCAACAGACCACCACACTGTCCGTCACATCATTCAGTCACTATAATGCATTGATTTACAACTATTCAGAAGAACAGCTGAAGTTGTTCTAGGGCTAAGTTCCCACGTCAACATGTCCTTTTTTGGCCATGATTTGCCTCCCTAATTCATTTTGGCTCTAGGCAAAATCCCCAAAATGGACAATATTATCACTTTGTCTACACAGGATCTGCATTCATGATTAACTTCCGTAGATCTCTCTTTTTGGAAAATAAAATACAGTGGAAAGTACAGAGCCTGACAAGCAGAGAGTTGAAAGGATTGGGGCCAACAGTCGCTTTGTTATCGTGCTCAGTTTTCACGTCTCATAATTTTTGCAGAAACCTAGACAAGAATTCAAATAAAAGGAATCAGAATTTGTGCAAATAGAAATTACCCTGTCAACCATCACGATAGCGGTGCGCAAATATGAATTGTATGATTGAATGAATCCACGTGCTGAAACCTTGCTTTAAGTAAATGCATATCATTATGAACGCCAGAAAGGTAATTTCTTTGCGACAGTTTTCTCTGAAATTTAGTTTAATTCAAAGTCTTGTCTCTGACCCTCTGAATTGTTTCTTTGAACTACACACCATTTGATAGGTGTGGAAGTTATTTGTCCTTGTTCTTCCAAAATTGTTTATTTGTTTCCTTTTGTGCTTTGCCCTTTGTGCTGCCATAATGTGTGCAGGAAGATGGTTTGAACTTGCTGACAGTTCTAAAAGCTACATGTATGTACCGCCGTTCAAAAAAGCGTGACTATGTTGGAGACTTTCTTCCACCTTCGATGGCAGAATTCAGAGATATATTCAATGATGAATCTTGGTAGCCTTGTGTATCATCTATATTTGCATTCATTCTACTGTTTTTTTTAGAAAATAAATTGAGAACAAAGAATTTCACTTGTCTCAGGTTTAATGTGGCAACCAGCCCAGTTTTTCTTTCAACTCTAAAGAATGGGGACATTGTGAGAGGACTTTCTGGGGTTCCCAATCAGGGTCCTGTTCTCTTGGTCGGTTACCACATGCTTATGGGACTTGAGCTCGGTCCGCTTTATGAGGCATTTTTAAGTGAGAAGAAGGTTGGCCTTCATGGGTTGGCGCACCCGACGTTGTTTTCTGAGAAAATCGAAAGCTTCCAGCAAGAGGTATCTAGAAATGACTTAATGAAGGTGTTCGGTGCATTACCCGTTTCAGCAATGAACATGTACAGGTTATTCAAAGAGAAGTCGTTTGTTCTTCTCTACCCGGGAGGTGCACGTGAAGCGCTTCACCGAAAGGTCTGTGTTTTCCATGTTTCTGCGCCGTTCTAGCCCTCTTGTCCTCTTTGGAGAAGAACGTTCTAGTGATCTCACTGAGATTGAGATGTGTCACATGTTGATTCTGTGAATGATGCTCATCAATTATTTCACAAGGGCTGCTTCAATCTTTGTGGCCGTGTTATTCAATAGTAGTTGATCAGGCATTCTTATTTTTCCCTTTAAAACTTCAAATTATCTGCCAGCAACCTTTGTTTTCTCTTTCCCTAACATCTTTCCTTTCCTTCTTGGGTCTGTGGCGGACGCCAGGGAGAAGAGTACATGTTATTTTGGCCAGATCGACCGGAGTTTGTCAGAATGGCTGCTCGATTCGGGGTCACAATTGTGCCATTTGGGGTCGTCGGAGAGGACGACGTCTTACAAGTAATTATAAATATTTTAGTCCTCAGTATAAATCTGCTTTAAAGTTCATAACTTCATCTCACCTCTGTTGAAGATGTACAGAATTTAGGTGCTCTGCCGGGCGTCTCTTTAGCAGGATATTCTGCATGATATTTTTCTGGCGGCATAACCATCCATGGCCCTAAAAGTTTTTGGGATGGGATGTTCTACTTACTAGGAGAGATGCTCATGAAACCCTGCAAGTAGTAACATCTCCATCGAAAGAACTGAAAAAGTCAATTTCTTAATGTTCCATGATCTCTGATATGTGCTTTTATGAATGTGCTCATGTATCAGTTGTTCTAAAGAGTTTGAGGATTGGATCCTACACTCACTTGGAGAGATGCTCATGAAACCCTGCAAGTAGTAACATCTCCATCGAAAGAACTGAAAAACACAATTTCTTTATGTTCCATGATCTCTGATATGCGCTTTTTTGAATGTGCTCATGTATCAGTTGTTCTAAGAGTTTGAGGATGGGATATCATACTTAACTGGAGAGAAATTCCAATAAAAACCCTGATCTCCCTTCAAACATCGGCTTCTTTATGTTTCTTGACCCTTAAACTTGATTCATTGCCAGCATCTCAGTAAATGATTGCCCAAACCTGATAAAATCTGCAGTTAGATCTTTCAAAATTTCTGAGAAGAGGTTTCCAAAATTCTTCTCTGCGATCATGCTTTTGCTGCTTCCTTTTCGTGATTTATGAAAAAAATAATTTGCTCTTGATGTCATTTCCAACTACTTTGTTTGCAAAATTGGCAGTTAGTTCTTGACTACAACGATCTGAAGAGCATCCCATATTTCAAAGAACAGATACGACAATTGAATGAGGGGCTTGTCAATATAAGGTAACTATGTTCTTAGAGTTATGGTGCCATCCAGCTCAAAATTAATTGGCTATGAATAAAATCGGCTTTTTTTTTATAAAAATGACTATGAGACTTTTGTGATGGCATTATTCAGAGGATTAAGGATGAAAATGTAGCCAATGGACTTTTGAAACATTGGCTCCTATTGCACATGACAGTCTCCATATTTATGTTAACTTTTTTTTTTTAAATTACTTTAATTGTGTTGCTTGATCATCTGAAGAACATTGGCCTTCTTGGATGAAGGACGGATGCTGAGGGGGAGGTTGCCGACCAAGCGTTTCATATTCCTGGGCTTCTGCCTAAGCTGCCAGGGCGTTTCTATTATCTGTTTGGAAAACCCATTGAAACGAGGGGGATGAAGGCCATTAAGGAGGACCGAGCAGTTGCAGACCAATTATACTTGCAGACGAAGTCCGAGGTTGAAAATATAATCGCATACCTGAAGAGGAAGAGGGAGGAGGACCCGTACAGGAGCATCTTGCAGAGGGCTTTGTACCAGGCTTCATGGGGCTCGCGGGAGGTCCCCACATTTGAGATCTGATCAAGTAGAAAAATGGCCCCTCACGCAGCCTTCTTTCTGATTTTGGGAGGAATTGGGCTGAGGAAGGGGTGAACCCATTGTCCGATTTTGGTGATAGACTGCTGCTATAAATGGATTCCATGTATCTTCAGCTCAGCAGCTGCGAAGGTTCCAAGGAAAAAACTAATATGAAAAAAAATATTTTGTACATATGTGCACACATATCCCGATGAGACCATGGACTCCAGATTGTTGACAGCCAATAATTTTTTTTGTAAATTATCATAATTTCTTTGTTCCCATTAAGTGGAGCAGCCGGGATTTTTCCACAGATTAATTTTTTTTCTCATCATGGGAAATTCCAGGGTGTCATGGCTCCGAGTGGTCCACCTGATCTCCCTTCTTCACTCTATGACCGATGCCTGATTATTGAATCCATGGTCTTCTGTGAAATTGTTGCTTGCTTCACTCCATATAATATGGTACTCTGCATGGCTGGATTTTCTAAATATCAGCAAAATTATGAAGGAATTATACAGCAACTAATACATTTCATCCCTCTATAACCCTGTTCTTACTGTTACTCATTTCTTTCTTGTTTCGGAAGGGTGTGGGTCTGGTTCCTCTATATTTTTCCTTTTCTGTGAAATTATACTTGTAAAATTAGAGTTGATAGGCCGCAGATTATATGTTCTTGCATCCCATTCCAAACATCTGGCATCTCCCATGCTGGTAAAGTCAGGGGATGGAGCTGCAGACCTGATCTTCTTTGCTCTACCCTAGCTGTAGATTCATTCTTTTTGCCTCATTTATTACAATAATTTTATTAAATTGAAATTTTCACAAGGAAAAAATGACGAGTATTTTAATATGTAGAGAGGAGGTAATTCATGCTTTATTTCCTATTAATAAGCTCGATTGTGCTTAGCTAGCGAAAGGGAAGTGAAGCAGGCACAGTGGCAGTAAAATCAGATTACCATTAATTGACATTTAATCTTGAGAAGTTGAGCCACATCTTGTACAGAGGAAAATCAACCATGATCTTTTTTAATGATAAAAAAAATTATACGGGGTCCCCAAAAGTGTAATAAATGGGATAAATTTCGAATATTAATGTAAAATATATCATGAGAAGAATTAATAAAAAAGACGATGGAACAGGCTCAGATTCATCATCCACACAACCCTAGTCCACCCGAATAGTTTCTCTAAATTAAAATAAATCAAAAAATATTTTTATTCCATGCGCTAAGGCCACACTTTCTCAATGACTCGTGCTCAGCTAAATAATAAACTCCCAACATGGTGGGAGAAAGCTATAAGAGCAGCTTAAAAAATTATATCACAAGGTTAGAAGGTGCATGAAAAGCTTTTACCATTCGTAGAAATCAGATATCGTTCACGGTTTCAGTCATTGGGCTTTAATCGTTGGAATTAATAGAAAAAAATCTCGAGAAATTACAAAGTTTTGCGGCTTCCAAGGCTTTCTTGTGATAATAGATTGAGAATATTGAATTTTTTCGATTCTTACTTCTGTTTTTTTTCTTGTTTAGTAAGCGCTAAAAATAGCCAACTTAACTGCATCATTTATCTTTAAGTCAACGGCTGAAGACTAAAGCATGTCTGGAACTGGTTTTTTTTATCAATTTTCTTATCATGTACGGGAAGGGTCAATGGTTTTGGTTAATTCTGTAATATTTTATCAATGCAATATAATATTTATGAGATCTTAATTTACAATCAATGCGCAAAGTTTACACTTTTTTTCATCTTAATGGTCTTGCCCAAACTGTTCCTCATCTAGGAACAGGGCAGGATCATGACTGATCAACTGTACGCTGAATGAAAATCTGTTTGGCACCGGATAAGACATATTTAATGAGAGATTCAACACTGGGCAAGCTCATATGCAGAAGAACAAACATAGATTTCCATAAAAAGACCGCATAGGATCTCTAAACTGAGGATCTTGCGAGGTTCAGAAAACTTCCTTCTGTATTAGAACAGCTTGCCAGTGCCAATTCTACTATGAATGAGGGTGATATGCAAGGTTTTTAAACATCTTTACTTAGAATTTATGAAAGTGGGGAATCATCCTGAAACACGAATTCAACTGGATTTCCTAAGAGCAAGAAAATGACTCGCAACCAGAGCTTTTATTTATTTATTCATTTTTTTGTGGCCGACATGTACAGAGCCACTTCCTGTTCTAATCTCTTTACTAAATCCGATTAATATTTCTCTCAATGTTTTTTTTTTCATGGCGCCAGTTCAATCCAGCAGCAAAGAAGAAGATAGAAAGCACCGGAAGGATGGCTGAATTCTCCCCAGTGCAGTAGAGTAAGAGAGAGAGAGAGAGAGAGAGAGAGAGAGCTGAAGGAATTACCAGGGCTCGGTTTTTATATTAATTTCCACTTTTAACTTATGAAAGTGGGGAATCATCCTGATAAATGAACTCAATTGAGTTTTCTAGGAGCAAGAAAGTAAATCATACCCGGATTTTTTAATTTATTTTTGGGTTGCCGACAAGTACATGGCCACTTCCTGCTCTAATCTCTTTACAGAATCCGATTAATTTATATTTCTCTCAAATTTTTTTCATGGCGCCAGTTCAATCCAGCAACAAAGAAGAAGACAGTAAGTCGGCTGAATCCAGAGCAGAGCTGAAGGAATTACCAGGGGACCGATCGGAAGAGGAGCTCAGAAGATGGTCTGCTCCCCGAGCTCCTGGCCGGCCATTCCTTCCCTGATCACCCGCCTGAAGAAGTCCTCGAGGGTGTCGCCGCCATAGCTGGGGGTCTTCTCTGCACTGTACTCGCCGGTCTCCGGGTCCAGAATCAGCATGCTCTCTGCGGCGTAGTAGCGGCCGATCTTCCCGAACTCGGCGGCGTCCTCCAGGGATGGGAAGATCTTGACGAGGAAGTCCAGGACGGCTATGGCGAAGTCCATCACCCCGATGGGCACCTTCAAGAACTTGGGCTCCTTCCCCAGCAGCCTGAAGAGGATCTCCCCCTGCTCCAATGGCGTCAGGGCCCTCCCGGGCCCGCCGATCGGCAGCACCCGGTTGATCTTCTCCTTCTCCATCACGCAGTCGGCTATGAAGGAAGCGAGATCTTCCTCGCTGATCGGCTTGCAGGCGCAGAGCTTGCCGTCGCCGAACATGACGTAGGGTTTCCCGTCCTTCACCGTTTCCACCTGCCCCGCGAGGCTCTTGAAGAAGGCCGTGGGGCGGACGATGCTGTAGGTGAAGGGGGGGCCGCCGTCGCCGGCGCCGGCGAGGGCCTCCGCCTCCGCCTGAAGCTCCGCCTCGAATTTCAGCTTCGCCCGCTGGAACTCCAGGAGGGGCTTCTGCACGCAGATGGCGGAGAGGAGGACGAAGTGGGCGGCGCCGAGATGGCGGCCGGCGAGGAGGCTGTTGCGGGTAGCCTGGTAGTCGATCAGCCACGAGTCCTTCACCCCGCCTGAGCGGCTGGCGAGGCAGCAGACGACGACGTCGATGGCGGCGCCGCCGCTCAGGCAATCCTCCAGAGAGCTCTTCAGGGTGGCGAGATCTGTGACGTCGGAGAAACAGACGGTGGCGCCGCCGAGCTCCTCTAGCGTGCGGTCCCGATCGTTGCGGCCGCGGATGCCGCTGCGCTCCCTCGCGACGGCGACGACGTTGAACCCCCTCCGCACCAGCTCCCTCACCACGAACTTCCCAATGTATCCTGTGGATCCCACGACCAGGACATTCACGTCCTTGGGATCCCTATCCCTAAACGACAGCGGCGCCGCCGCAGCGGATGAAGAAGGTGATGATGCGGCGGCGGCGGCGGAAGAAGAAGAGGAAGAAGAAGAAGAAGAAGACGACGACGACGAAGAAGACGAAGTTACAGTCCCGAACTGGGGCTTCTTCCTCGTTCTAGGTTTAGCCGACTGCAACGGACTGGCTCTTCCAAGAGGAGGTGGGAGAATCAGCGAGGAGGAAGGGAAATGCCGGCGGAGGGAGAAGATGAACCGGCGGTCATGGGGAGAACGGAGACGCAGGTCCGGCGAGTGGATGCAGAGGTTGAGAGCCATGGCGGAGACGAGCCGGAGACGAAGCTCCTCTCCCCCAGACCACTGATAGAGAGAGAAAGAAGAGAGAGAGAGAGAGAGAGAGAGGAGAGAGAAGGAAATCTGGTTTGTGGCTGTCCCTTGCTCTCCCCTGCTCCGTGGAGCTGACAGGATCAGACAGCGGCCATCATCTACCTCTCGAGCTAATAATACCAAGAATCAAAATAAATTTAAATCAAAAAATTTTATTTCCCTCCATTAGAGTTGACCCGAGAGAGGGAGAGAGAGAGGGAGAAACTGGCATTGATCAAGCGTTGATTCTGATTCTGCGCCGAGATTTTCATGAATGCTGGTATGGTTCCTGGCCTTGCCAGCATTATCAGATGCTAAAAAATTTAATCCCCCAATAAAATATCTGTTCTATAATAGAATAATTTTTTCCCCCAAGATGATAATTAGTCCCGGTTCGTATCAAACTTAGTAAACAAGAAAAAAATGGAATAAATCCCCCCCGCGGCGCAATCTATAATCTGTATTTTTTCAGGCGTTGACCTTGGTCCTCTAGTGTCAAAAGTCATTCAAAAATAATAATTTCAATTTATTAAGATGATTTAAAAATTAAACTTAGTGACCAGAGGCTTGCTACCCCATATATTAATACCACGGGTCTCTATGATGGTTGACATTTTTCATAAATATTATCTTCCAAGTCAACCTTGTCAACAACATGGGTTTCTGTAATTTCAAAATATTCGCAATTAATCACGCTGAATCTGTTCATGGGGTAAATATAGGAATTTCTCCGCACAGGTCAACAGACGGATCGAAAATTTGAGAACTTCTGGTAGTAAAACAATTCTGAGCCTCTCTACTGGGCTGTGATGGTTGACCCTGCGCCGCCATGGCGCCGCAAAGTCAACAGATGACGCTGGAGAAGGGTAGGGCGAAGGCATGGGTAAGCGTGAATGGATGAACCCAAATGGCCGCCGCCATGGCCGCAAGCTCGACGCCCTCCAGCTTCCATTGAAGAGAGAGAGAAAGGGCCTGGGGAAGCAGTCAGCCAATGAAGAGACAGAAAGAGCTTCGTCCTGCTGTCGTCGAGCTGGGTCCTCTGCAAGTACTTGAAGGAAGCCGTCTAAGTTGTAGGTTAGCGAGGGTGGGGAAGAGGGAGTGGAGGTGGAAGCGGCGCGTCTCACTCATTAAAAAAAGAGAGAGAGAGAGAGAGAGAGAGAGAGAGAGATAGAATCCCTTCAAGTAGTCCCGGATTGGGTGTGGGTCTGGAGGCAGCTCCTCTCCTTTGAGGTCAGTTCTTCCGCCATTTTTCCCAATAAAAAGGAGAATCCCCAAACGCCGTTTATCATCTGGGATTGTGGCTTCTTCTCCTCTAGATTTCCGTTTTCTCTCTCTAGATCTTGTTGTAGCTTATTGCCACTTTCTGGATTCTGGGTGTCTCTGAATCACATTCTCTCACTCTCATCCTTCGATCCGCGGAAGAACGTGGAAGAACACGGAAGAACAAGGGAATCCTTTTCTTCATCCACTCCGCGGAATCCCCACATTGGATTCTCCGGCAGAAGCTGTCATCCTCTTCGTAACTTCTTCCTGTCCACAGCTCGTTCTTGGGAACTGGGTGAGCCACTACTCTCATCGAAACTCCTAAAGTTTTCTACTTTATTGCTGCACGGGTGATGAAATTTCTGCCCATCCTTCCCCTTTTGGTAAAACTGGTCTATCTTCTGATCCACACACGGACGAGAAGAACCAGTTGCAGGAGCTCGCTCAGACGAGCTGCTTCAACTTGCCTTTCTTAGGGCGACGGTGACCTTCAATGGAGAGTTGTTACAAGGCCCCCTAGCGGCTCTACTCGGATCTTTGTTGGATTCCATCGAGGATCGTCGTGATCCGACTTCTATACTGAAAAAGAGGTGAGAAGATCCGCGAAAACCAAAGGTAGCTTATTACGGAGGCGTGGGTCCTGTTAAGTAGGGCCTCGCCTCCTCATCGTTCTGTCTTACAAATGGTGTGGGATTAAATGTCCACGTCAGCCATCCCATCCTCCGTCAAGATAATGCTGTTATCTCCCTCGCCCTGTTGTGGTGTCGTGGTGCCGTCTCTGCTCACCTGTCTTGGTTGCCACGCTAGTATCCTGCTCCTCCGCATGCTCCTGCCATGTGTCAGGCAATGCGGAGCTGTGCTGTCCCCGGGGTCCAGTTCGAGGTCAGGTCTCGTGTGACATCCTCCCCTGCCCAAAACGTCTGCCATCCACAGCGGGGTCGGCCGGTTGTGGTAAGCCTGGATGAGGGGCTCGAACTGTCACAAGTCAACCTCCCTTTCCCTAGGTGGCCTCAAAGGTGGGCTTGCCGGCCCACTTCACGAGATAGGACGTGACGTGGTGGGCGTGGTGACGACCGCCCACATTGACAGTGTGGTGGGCGAGTATGTCTTCCGCTTGGTCGAAGAAGTGGGCCTGGACCGTTGGTGGCGGCCGGTGGGGTTGATGTCGGGCCGGGTCCTCGCCGTCCGTGTAGTAAGGCTTGAGGAGGGAAACGTGGAACACCGGGTGCACGAGCAGGTGCGGCGGCAGATGTAAGCGGTAGGTGAGCCAGCCGATCCATTCCACGATCCGAAATGGGCTGTCGTATCGCGGAACGAGCTTGCTGTGGCGTTGAGTCGCTGAAGGCTCTTGTGAGTGGGGAGGAGGCGAAGAAAGACTAAGTCGCCCACCTAGTAGTCGACTTCCTGTCGGTGCTGGTCGGCGTACATCTTCATCCGCTGCGCCGCATGGCCCAGAGCTTCTTGCACCTCCTCCAGCAGCTCCTCCTGGTGGCTGGGATACTGGTAAGCCGCCAGTAGTTGGCCCGGTCCATGCTGCTTGGCCGCTTCTGACGAGGACAGCGGCTGACGGCCGAAGACCAACTCGAACGGCGAGTGTCCCGTGGCTGAGCTGCGGTGGGAAATATGGGTGAACTGGGCTAGGTCGAGAAGGTGTACCTAGTTGTCCTACCTGGCAGAGACGTAGTGCCGGAGATATTGTTCGAGTATCCCATTGACTCGTTCTGTTTGGCCATCAGTTTGGGGGTAGAAGGCGGTGGAGAAGTTAAGTTGTGTCCCTAGCAAGGTGAAGAGCGACGTCCAAAAGCGCCTAGTGAAGCGTGAGTCGCGGTCGGAGATGATGCTCCGCGGGAGCCCCTACAGCTTGACGACCTGCCGTAGGAATAGCTCCGCAATCTCCTCTACCGTGCCGCCCATCTGGGTGGGGACGAACATGGTGTATTTTGAGAAGCGGTCAACGATCACGAGGATAGCATCGTGATCGTCAACCCTGGGCAGCCCAGTGATGAAGTCCATGGAAATAGAGTCCCAGGGGGCTTCGGGGGGAGGGAGAGGCTCGAGCGTACTTGGCGGGAAACACCGCTCGACCTTGTCCTGTTGGCACGTCAGGCAGGTGCGGACTATGTTTCGACGTCTTGTTCCATACTCGGTTAATAGTAACTATCGGCGAGGAGGGCCAAGGTTTGCTGCTGCCCTGGGTGCCCGACGTGGGGAGCGTCATGGACTTCACGTAGGAGTTGCCGCCGGAGTTGTCCCCCGCCATGTATGTACGAGCGGCGGCCACGGTATAGATGACGCCGTCCTCGAGCCAAAAGCGGTGGGTCTCGCTGGTCTCGATCTGGTGTAGGAGTTACTAGGCGGCAGTGTCAGTCGGGTAGGTGGACTTGATAGCGCTAAGGATATCTCCAAGTGGCGGCCGACGTGGCCGTGAGGCAGGTAGAGGTGTCTTGACGGCTGAGGGCGTCCGCCACTGCATTTGCGTGCCCTGGTTTGTACCGGAGGTTGAAGTCGAACTCCGTGAGAAGATCTTGCCACCGGGCTTGTTTCGGTGTGAGCTTCTTCTAGGTGTTGAAGTAGCTGGTTGCCACGTTGTCAGTGAATGCCGTGAAATGGGCGCTAAGGAGGTAGTGCCGCTAGGTCTGCAGGTAGTGGACCACTGCAGTCATCTCCTTTTCGTGCACCGAGTAGCGCTGCTCAGTATTGCTGAGTTTCTGTCCTTTAAAGGCAACGTGGTGGTCGGTTTGCATGAGGACTCCTCCAATGGCGCAGTCGGACGTGTCCGTGTGCACCTCGAAGGGGAGAGAGAAGTCGGGGAGGCGAAGAACAGGTTCAGAAGATATGCGGGCTCGCACCTAGTCAAAAGCCTATTGGCAGGCGGCACTCTAGTCTCACCTCCTGTCTTTCGGAAGGAGGTCCATCAATGGGGCAGCGATGCGCAAAAAATCGCAGATGAACTTCCGGTCGTAGTTGGTGAGGCCAAGGAACAAGCAGAGGTCGGTGGTGCTGGAGGGGGGTGGCCACTGGTCGATCGTGGCTACCTTGGCGCGGTCCATCTTGACCTGCCCGTGGCCCATGACGTGGCCCAAGAAATTGACTTCCTCGAGGCTGAATGCGCATTTGGAAGGGTTGAGGTAGAGTTGGTGGTCGCGCAACATGTTTTCAGACTGTCCACAAGTGCTCCAGGTGCTCGACCATTGTCCTGTTGTATATCAAAATGTCATTGAGATAGACCACGACGAATTGGTCTAAAAAGGGGTGAAAAATGTTGTTCATGAGATTGCAAAAGGTAGCGGGGGCGTTGGTCAGCCCAAATGGCATGACCGTGAACTCATAGGAGCCGTTGCGGGTAACGCACGCCGTCTTCGGTTCGTCGCCCGCCTTGATCCGCACTTGGTGGTACCCACTTGAGATCCAGCTTGGAGAAGATGCGCGCACCCCCAAGCGGTCGAACAACTCGTCGGCATTGGGGACGAGAAACTTGTTCTTCACTGTGATCCTGTTGAGCACCCTATAATCAATGCACAGACAGAGTGATCCATCTTTCTTATGTTGGAAAAGTACCAGTGTGCCAAAAGAGGCGTGTGATGGGCATATGTGGTCGGCACAGAGCAGGTCTTCGAGCTGTTGCTTCAATGTTGTCAGTTGCGACAGGCTCATCTTGTAAGGAGCATGAGCTGGTGGTTTCTCCCCTGATAGTAGTTCGATTGCGTGTTCGATTTCCCTCCGCAATGGTAAGGTCGCCGGTAGCTGGTATGGCAAGAGGAAGTTGAATTCCTGGAGAAGGGAGATACCTGTGGATGATGGGGCCGCGAGGCCGCGTCCCCCTCCTCTTGCACCATAAGGAGGTAGGTGGCTGTGGTGGGGTCATGTTCTTGCTAAATTTGGTGGGTCGAGACCAGTTGGGGTAGCGGCGTTTCTTACGAGGAGCCTTGTACGAAGCATGGTTGGTCGCCTTTGCAGACGAGCAGGTTGTGGTAGTGGAGGAAGATGCTCGCCTTGGCTTGAAGGGCAAAGTCGGCCCCCAAGATGGCCCTGAAATCATCCATGGGGATGACGAGGAAATCCATCTGACCGCGCCACTAACCCACTCGAGTGGCGACGCCTTTTGCAAGGTGGGCATCTGGCCGTGGTGGGATCTCCCTCAAGCAGCGTTTCTTGCACCATAAGACTAGGACGCCGTTGAGTTTGCAGTCCACGAACAAGAGCGGTCGCAGCCCTGGTCGTGTCTCTTTGGTCTGTAAGGTGTTGAGGGAGGAGGTGGGATGATTGTGGGGTAACTCTTCGATGAGAGGGAGCTTTGGTTCCTGGGTTAGAACGGCGTTAAGTCAGGCCCAGGCCATCCACCTATCAACCCGATCGGGGCAGTCAGCACTCTGGTGGGTGCCCCCGCACATGTGGCAACCTATCCACTTGGGTCCTTCTAGTTGTTGTGGTGCTGTGGGTGGGGACGTCCTCCTTGGTCCCTCTGCCCTGACCGAGACTCCCACGCATGCGCCCTTGATCCTTGGTCCGCCCCCCTACTGACTTCTCTCCTGGGCCTCGGTGGGATTTTGAGGCTGGTCCACGAGGCCATCCGCGACGGCTAGGGCCGCTTAGAGGTCTTGGACGTTCTGTCAATGCAATTCATTTTGGGCCCATGGCTGGTGCCCCTCTGTGTAGTAATGGAGCTTGTCCTCCTCGTCCATCCGAGGAACTTTGAGTACCAACATTGAAAATTTTTCCACATATTCGCGGATGGACCCGCCATGCTTGAGCTGCCGCATCGCTGACTATGTGGCATGTTCGGAGTTAGCGGGATGGAACTAGGCTCGGAGTTCTTGGGCCCACTTGGTCCACGTCGAAATCGGCAGTCGGGTGGTGTCCTCGGTGCGGAGACGCCACCAGGTCTTGGCATGTCCGGTGAGGTAGAGGCTTGCCAGAAAGACTTTTTCTGCTTCTGAGGCTGTGTTGGCATCCACGTATCGCTGCAGGTCCCACAGGAAGTTTTCGATCACCATTGCATCGTGCTCCCCCACGTAGGGCTGAGGTTCGGGGGCTTTCACATGTCGAGAGGTGGTGGCACTGTATTCAATGGTTTTGCCAAGCTCTCGAGGTGGGAGTGCAGCCGGTCGAGTTGGTTTTACAATGCTTGGAACCTGGCATCGTGTTCCTCGCATTGGGCCACAAAAGACGTGGCCATCTCCTTGGTCTGTGTGTAGAGGGTTGTGATTTCCTCGTCTAGCCTTCGACCGAGGCTCTCGGTGTCTGCGGATTGTGTCCATTGCTGCGTTTCAGTGTCCCGGCGGAGGTCGCTGGTCTCTGTTTGAAGCTAGGTGGAGAGTGATTCCATGAGTCATGTTAACGACTCAAGCTGTTCGGTGAGTCGGGCGATCCGCTGTCCCTGTGTGCCCCCGGCTCCCGGGCATCCCCCATCGGTCTCCATCTGGGTCGGAGTGGGTGGGTCAGAAGAAATTTTGGGCCGATGGTGGGCATACTGACCTTGGTTTTCAGCTCTGATACCACTGTTACAAGGCCCCCGAGCGGCTCTGCTCGGATCCTTGTCGGATTCCGTCGAGGATTGTCGTGATCCGACTTCTATACCGAAAGAGAGGTGAGATGATCTGCGAAAACCAAAGGTAGCCTATTACGGAGGCGTGGGTCCCGTTAAGTAGGGCCCCGCCTCCTGTCGTTCCGTCTTACAAATAGTGTGGGACTAAATATCCACATCAGCTGTCCCATCCTCCGTCGAGATAATGCCGTTATCTCCCTCTCCCTATCATGGTGTCGTGGTGCCGTCTCCGTTCGCCTGTCTTGGTCGCCACGCTAGCGTCTTACTCCTCCGCGTGCTCCCGCCACGTGTCGGGCAGTGCGGAGCTGTGTTGTCCCCGGGGTCCGGTTCGAGGTCGGGTCCTGTGTGACAAGAGCCCTTTGAAGGCCCAAGCTTGTACAGCACCCTCAGGTAGGCTGAACAGGCGGCGGCAGAGGCTGCTCTTGCTGCTCTCTCCGAGTGCAACTCATCCAAATCGTTGACCGCAAGAGCTCTGGTGCCACCCG
>CM046534.1:6510355-6672855 GCA_024713555.1 Spirodela polyrhiza
CAAAAGGTACATCATATGACAGCAAAAAGCATAACAGAGTTGCGAACGTATCACGATAGGATAATTCAATTTGATCCAAAAAGGATAATGGCACTGAGAGATAACAAATCAAGAAGAGTTGTTGAAATGCGTCCAGATTCTTCTATGTTGGCAGGATCTCAAAAAATACTCACCCTCATTGGTTACGTGGCATTGCAGGTCAACAGACAAGGTTCATTTTTTAGATCATAGTAAACAAGGACCCCTATCTCAAGATTCTTTAATGGGCACACATAACGCCTACATTGGTCATTTGAAATAGAAGTCGCAGATTAATCTTGACGTATCATTATACTGCTGACACCAGGAAGAATATTTCCTACAAGAGAAAACATCTCTGTCACATGCACAAGAGGCAGCAGCAACAGAGCACATTTGCATGATTGAATGGTCATCATAGTGAAATCAGTCCACAAAAGGATAATGTTTTCACTAAGAAATGACTCTTGTCGTCATCCTCATAGCTTATTTATTAGCCTATATCCTTGACTATTTAGATAAATATATATGCCAGCTGATAATTTGGCATCCAGCCAACCACTTGTTTAACAAAAATCCATCTATCCCGCTTTGCATGCCATGAAATACCCTCAACTTAAAGGATAGGACTACCTGTATAACCCTAAGAGCAATACCGAATATCCGAGGGAAATATAAGGGATGTGTCTGCAGAGATGACTTTGTCATGTAGATTGGACTTTGGCGTGACACGATTGCACTATAGTAGTACAAACTCTGGTGAGGGCAAAGCAATGGCAATATGATCACTATGTTATGTGAATTGGCTAAAGACCATATACAATCACGCCTAATTGGTGGTAAACTCAGGGGGTGGCAAAGCAACTGCAGTATGCCATACACGATTCAGCTCCGGGCTGCCTCTGACATGGAAAATCCAAGCACTGGAGCAAGCATTGTGTCCAACTAAGCCGCAGAATAACATGATATGAACTGTGTTTCCTGTCTTTGTTCAGACATTTTTTATTCATATTTTTCTATATTATGGAGGCATGTATTCCAACATCATTTCCAACTATCAGATTGTCAAAGTGTACAATAAACGTTTACCTTTTTTCTATTTTTTCCACTGTATCTGTATTTCAATTATTTTTGGAAAATGCCTCAAAATTTTCAGGATATTAAATTTCAGGAAGGGACTATCTATAACTTTATCATTCAAGGAACTGGAAAGAACTGCGAAGCAGGTTAGAATGCCGCATGAGGCAAATGCATTAGTTCTGAGCGAGTTAGTCATACTATAAAATAAAACCAATGAATCCAAATCAAGCAATGATATACTATCACGTGTGAAACCAGTTAGACTAGGTGTTTTCTTCTAGGTTTCCTGAGTCGTTTGATTCTATCAGAAAGGTGGGATAAATTCACTATTCTTCATTCGAGATCCAAGCGCCATCTTTTCCGTGAAAACAACACTAAATATAGATTTAGTCAAACAACCGTTTATAAAAGAACAATTAACAAAAAAATATACCTCAGTTGTAAACGACCAGCTTGCATCTAGGATACTCTCCCAAGAGATAGGAACTTATTGCCACGTCCAGGCTAAGCTACTCTAAACTGTTGTCTACCAAACCCTATGTTTTTTCTCAGGGTTGTTAGACTGGGATCAAAATGTAGAGACATAAGAAAATCCCTACAAACGAATGAAGTAACTCAATAGCTATCCCTTTGCGCCATTATATTTTTCATTCACAATTAAATCTCAGAGTGACGTTTTTTCCTTACCTTTTTTCAACCCTAAAGTATCTGATTTTTTGTCCATCATTCCTCAAGTTAACTATTAGTTAAGAATGTGAGAAAACTCCCATTTGTAAGCTATCTTCTATTTCGAGGGAATTTTTTTCGGTTTTATGCTGTCAACGTCAGAATCAGGTAGGCAGTGCACAAAAAAGAAATATGAACAGAGAGAGGGGGAGAGAAATCGCTTTTCAACCACAAGGATGCTGCTAGAGCTCCACAATGACAAATTCAGCAGTATTTGGTTAAGGGTACTGGTAGGATCAGGTAAAGGAATCCAGACAATCGAATAGAAATGGCGATCAAGAGTCCCTGAAAAGTCTTTGGCAACCTCTTCAGTAATATATGTCTGGGAAGACTTCGCACTGATCCATGTGGGTCTGTGGGTTGAGGGGGGGGGAACAGTCTTGAGCAGGAATGATGATAGGAGGGAGAGAGATGACGGCATATTATTGTAAGATGAAAGAAGGGTTTTGGGTAAGAAATGGGGGGAGAATGAGGAAGGAGAGTAAAGGGAACAAGCGAGTAATGAGGTTCTTCAAGATTCTGTAACAAGATATAACCAAATGAAGGGGCAGAAGGCACCGTGGGGCTCAATTGGGCTGACAAAAAATGTTGCGCAGAGGGTGAGTTACTGACGAGTAAAGTAACAAGAAAACTGAATAGACTGAGGCAAGAACTAGCTCAATGCGGCAGCGCAATACATTATTCCCCGAGAAAGAAGTACACATCAGATTACTCTACCTGATAGATGAATTTTGCTACATTGGAAGAAGCAAAGGTACTTGCTTGGTGAAAAAGATAAGCAGCACAAAGAGACATTAAATGTAAAAGACTAATAGGAAAGGATTGAGGGATAAATGGGCAAAGGGAACGGAAATAAAGCAAATTCCCATGAGATGACGTTAGAGAAGAGTCGGAGATAACATTAATTCCAAACTTTCGAAGAGAGAACTGGAGGGCTTCCTTACCAGATGATATGATGCCCAAGGCCAGAAAGGAAAGAATGTTTTTCAAATATGCTATATTCTCTTTGGTAAGTAACAAGCAATAAATTTATGACAAATATTAAAGAGGACAATCTGGGACTGAAAGCATCTTCAGCGGTATACATTAACCGCGCTTAAAATCGTTAATCAAAATGTCTTTGCTTGGAAAGACACATAAAGTTGGGACACAGTAATCAGTTTGGACTAAGATTCTCCACACTCAAAACATGCTGTCAAAAACGTATGCAAGAGATCTATGTTTTGAGTCATCTCAGTCATAGCAATAGATATGTAAACAAAAGAACTATGAACAAAATATTTCCCCGCCTACCAGGAGACATTTTTTTTAAGCAATTAAGTAAGATGAGGCATGGAACACGTGGAGAAGATGGAGGACATCTAACCAGAATTATGAGGATTAGTAGAATTATGAAGATTGACACGCGTGATAAAAAGTATTTTCATCACATACACACTTACACGTGAAGACTTTGTAAAAGTGGCATCCCTAAAAATGTGAAAAACTGAAACGTCCAAAACAATATAACGGGGGTTCATGCATTAGTTCAATGACTAAAATAAAGTAGCCCAAATGTCTTACCACATAGATAGCATTCCTTCAAAAGGTACACAAACGTTGCAGGTGAGACGTGAGATAAATCTGAGAAAGCATGCAAATAGATGGCCCTATGCTCATTCCTATTTTCGTCATCATTCCGATCAGTCCTGACTTCTGCACGGCTCATAACTAAGAGATGCAAAGAATTCAAGGTAAATACAATAGACAAACAACAGAGTAACATTACAGTGGATAAGCAATTTTTTCTGTTAGGGGAGGCAAAGAAAATCGTTTAAGGTCGGTCAAAGAAGAAACCAGCTTAAAAAGCAAGCAATGTGATGTGAAGATTAAATGGTTATAATGCTGAGCAACCAATCTTGGGGGAAATGCTGTCTATTATTTATTTAAAAATATTAAGGCAAAATAACCTTTTGGTGTTTGTGCCAAATGAAATCTATGGCGTGACAATAAAAAGTGATTGGAAGTTTCTTCAGAATATTGTCGATTCTGTTACAGAATAAATACATAAAGAACCTCAGGTTTCATTCAAGGGAAGGAGCCTATGCCAACATTGAGTTTCAAGAATTGAATGAATTTCTTAAGAACGTTTAAAAACATCTCAACTTCCAGCTTCTTACATCCATGACCTCACTATTTTTATATCCTTTCTCTCGTGAAAAGGTGCCAATTTTTCGATTCAAAAGACACACAACACAAAAATTAAATATATTTCCCACCCCTTATAATGAATTATAAAATGAATGCCAAGCTAATAAATTTTCCTTAATAATATCCCAATAATTATGAATGAAAAACATACAGAAATGGCCATACCCAGCTGCCTTTTACCTTCATGAGCCTAACACACCCATCCTGGTTTCCCCTAGGATGTTCTGAAAAAGATTTGGAAGAGCAATTGATCCGAGTCCCCTGCATTAATGTCCCAACATACATTTTTTACGGTAAAAGGTGAATAATGGAAGTTAGCAGGCTTGTAAACAGTCTAATTTCCCTCCTCGAGGCTCGAACCGAGAATCAGAATTTCTAAGTATCATGATGGGTTTTTCTTCTCTTTCCGTCAATAGATACTATGGAAAATTGTGCTAAAATTACACCCAACTCAACCTGTGAGGCTATCTGATTCTTTTCATCGACAAGTCATGCTTCGGCACTATGTGCATGAACGATGAGTGATTCGATCCTATCGTGTTGGGATAGATCAATACAATTCTCTACAACCTTTGAGTTCTAACACCAACTGGCTTTTTTGTCAAGTGTGTGCTGAAGCTTCGGCCATATATGATATTTTTGGAGAGCAATGAAAGCTAATTTCTGAAATTCTATTTTTCACAATAAGGATATCCATAACAGTCTTCCCTCCATGCTTCAACGAAGGGCATGGAACCAGAGAAATACGGGGGCAGCAACATCGGAAGCCGTTACAAAGTGGCCGGCGATATTTGGGATGCTTCGACAAAGTGAAATCCCCGCCACCGGCGCAGCAGCAGGGGCGATCACAAGTCATTTCCTAACCGACAATGCCAAGTAGAGAACTCGGGGAAGAGCGAGGAAGGCAGCCAAGAGGCAAGGCCGCCACAACAAGAACAAACGAACAACAAAACAGGAGAGGTGGCGGAGGAGAAGAGGATCGAGCAGCTTACCTCGATCGAGACGAACGCGGCGGGATGGAACAGTTCTCCTCCACGGGCTAGGAGCGGACGAGGGCGTGGAAAATTCTGCAAGTGATGGAGAGAAAGGGGATACTCTCGAGGCAGACTTCATTTCATATTTCAGTTAAAACAATACCTCTGCAACACCTCCCCCCCCCCCCCCACTTTCTTCCCTTTTCCCGCCCTTCGGAACCCAGCCTCTCTCTCTCTCTCTCTCTCTCTCTCTCTCTCTCTCCTCTCTCCTCTCTCTCTCTCTCTCTCTCTCTCTCTCTCTCTCTCTCTCTCTCTCTCTCTCTCTCTCTCTCTCTCTCTCTCTCTCTCCCCCCGCTCTCTCTCTCTCTCGCTCGCTCTCTCTCTCGCTCGCTCTCGCTCTCATATTTCGGTTTCAATTTTCTGAAATTTTAAATTTATCTCCTCATATTTCGGTTAAAAAATCCTGAACTTTGTAAATTTATCTCTCATATTTCCGTTAAAAAAATCATGAATTTTTATATTTATATAAAAATATGTCTAACATATAGTAAGGTAATTTACGTATATATATCATATTTCGGTTAAATTTTTTCTGAAATTTGTATATTTATTTCTCACTGATATTTCGGTTAAAATTTCCCGAACTTGTATCTTTACATAAAAAGTATGCCCACCATATATACATATACGTACATGTTCGGTTATAAATATCTCATATTTCGTTTAAAATTTTGAATTTTTTATACTTATCTCTCTATCTGTCTCATATTTCGGTTAAAAATTCCTGAATTTTTGTGTTTATTAAAAAAAAAACGTCTAACATATAATAAGATAATGTGATAACATATATGCGTGGGACGAAAGATGAACAAATTTTGCCGAACCCTTTCAATGGGTGAATCAAATTATTGTTCATCTCTGCGCTCAAAGATCTTCACTTTCTGCAAATTTTTCAGGAATCTCTCCGACCCAGATGAGGAAAACTAGAAATTAACAAGACCCAGTAGTGCGTTCCAAGATCTAAAGATAGCGAGTTCCTGAGCGGCCTTCATCAGTGCAATGTATATCGGTGATCTTATTATAAATAAAAAAGAAGATAAAAATAATGCGGCTAGAATAAATGGCGCAAGCGGGGCCATAATTATAGAATAAAGAGCTCCCAGAGAGCAGATTCTCCGCCAATGGGGGGGGTCGAAAAAGGAAAAATCAGGATCCACAGGCTTCCAAGAAAAATCTCCCCAGTTCTTCATCAGCTGCATGATCACTCCCCAGATGCAGAAACCCATAGCCATGGAGATCTGTAATCATAGAAACCCACAGCACTCGATCATCTCAAAGCAGAAACTTTTTCCAGCCAACAACATATAGAAAGCCATAATTGGAAAATAAGTTATATAAATAGTTCTGATGACTTAAATTGTTCCAGAAAGATTAAAGAAAAAAGGAAATAATTTCATGCCCACGAGATCAGAAATCAATCTTCTCGTAATGAATCGATCTTTCTATCTGGGGGGGGGCGATGAACAGAGAAATATGGATGAATGCAACGATTTCAGAGCGAGAAACCAGATCTATCAATAGAATGCAATTCAAGTGTGCATACCAAGCATCCATCGATGATTAGGTCAAGACTGAGCATGGTCCTTTGCAGATTCTAGCGCTCCACGGTTGCTTCCTTCGCTGTATGCCCACAGGTTCATGCTGGCTCTGGACCCCAGCAGCGACCTGCTGCTGCTCCCGTCTCTTCCGTTCATCAGAATCTCTTGCTGGGCGCAGATCGTCTCGCCGAGCTGCTCGATCTCAGAGGCGAGGGCGTCGTCCTCCACGCAGGAGGGCTGGATCACAGCGGTTCCGGCGAATCCTTCAGGGGCCCTCCTACTTCTGTCATTGAAGAGCATGAACCGAATCCGCTGATGAATCGAGCGCCGCCCAAACAGCGTCGACGCCATAATGCCCGACGCCCGCGAAGGCGTTCCCTGGTCCGTGCCGGGCGACGGCCGCCCATCGGATGAACAACGAGCAGCTCCTTCAGATGGGATCTGGCATGTCAGAGCTGCTGGCTGCTGAGGCGGCTCGTGCGGCTCCTGCGGCGTCCACGCTGAATTCTCCGGTTGGAAGCCGCCCAGCAGCAGATCTCCTCTGGATCCATGGTCAACGGAAGATGCCTGAGCTAGAGAATTCGACGACGCTGGATCTGTGGACCTGCAGCCATTACAGTACCAGTTGCCTTCTGGCACCTCCCTCCCCAGACCAACACAGTACGTATGTGCCGGGGAATCACAGATATCACAGAGCAGCATGAGATTATCGTCGCCGCCTTGCTGGCATTCCACGCACACCACATTTGCATATGGATCCAGATATCCTCTTATTTCTTCTTCGGAAGGTTGATAAACCTGCAGGGAAGACCCAGTTGAGAGAGAAAGCTTGAAGAAACGCCGAGCTTAGAGAGAGAATCAAAACAGAGAAGCAAAGGAGTTGAGAACTAAACATTTTTTCAGAAACTCGAATGCAAGAAACGGATCAGAACAGCTAAAATTTGACTGGGGTGGTGGTTAAACGAACTATTCACATTTGATCGTGACTAATGATGGCAGAAAAATGAGACACTAATTGATATTGAAATTTCCATAAAAGGCGATAAACCATTCCATAGAGTAGAGAGAACAGAGCAAATGCCACTGACTGTAGCGCACTGACCACCAAAGCAATAAAACGTTATTTAATTCATTCCGCTGCTCCAAAAATTATAATCCGAACCACAATCTTGCACTTGAGATCGTAAGAGGTTCATACAGAGATGTTGCAGCCGGAGCATACCCAGAGGAGATTCAGGCTGGCCCAATTATGAGCCAAGATCCTACCCAATTTCCTTCATTTTGTCTGCAATGTGCACTTCCCCAGTGGGGGTGGAACACAAGAACAAGCTCTAATCTTCGATCAACTGGATGTCATAAGCACTGGAAAGGATCTCCTCAAACACATGGTCAATGGGTTCTTGAACCATGACGAGTGCTGGGAGAGCACTACCGCAATGACCTGAGTAACTCCATGCAACCGATTCCTTGAGCTAGACACTGGATTTAATGTCGAAGATGCTGATTTATCAGATGGATGTGTACAAGAAGAAGAAGACAAAGTTTGGACATTATAGCAGCATGAAGGTACACCTTCATTGACATCAATGCAAACAATTATTGTGCTGATGGTACCCCTACTAATTTTCCTTTCTAGCGAATATGATTGTGGCCCGTTCTCAATCGGATGATGGCTGCGTAAATAGCCCCTGGTTACCAATAATGTATCGGCGCACTTATTAGCACAGAATTATAGCGAAGGGACACAGATTACAACTCTGTGAGGCGTAACGATATAATTCCAAAAAAAGAAAGAACACGCAAAAGGAAACTCTATTGAGATACCCCAGGTGAACATCAAGCAAGAATTCGAGTCTTTAAAAGAACAGTCGAGCAATCACCAAAAAGGGAAACAAAGAGTAAAGACCCAGTGGGCAAACAATTTCAATTTCAGGAAGATGGTGTGCGCTAGTTGTCAAAGGGAGATCATTTTGACGTGCCCCAAAACTTTAATACCCGGCATTATGGTCTGACGAACTCATTTACAGATTATATTTTACATATATAGATATCCATATATCTATATAAAAGTCAAAGAATAACTAGAAGGTGGCAACACTAGCAAAGATATAAAAGGAAATGGACACCAGAGCCATCGAGAGGAAGAGACCATACTGAGTGTCGCAGCGCATCTTTTACTTCATAAAGGTGCAATATGAGTTAAAGTATGCTATGTGTTTTTTACCATCTGTTGAGTCAACTGGCAAACTTTCAGCCCCGATTTCAGCGATGATATTGGTGCATCTTCATTCATAATTGATGGTGGGAGAAAAAACATAATTGAAGATAAGAATGACCCAAACTTTCATTGACAAACTATATATATCAAGGAGAGGACAAAGAAATTAATCCTTTCAGGGAGGATCTGTGGCGTAATCTAGTAGACACAGACAATAGCAATGTGCATCAGGGGAAAGACTATCAGAGGGGATAAGGACATCACCTACCATGGTGAGATGAAAAGGCAAATATCTCTGGCCTGAGGAAAGGGAAGCCCTCAAGCCACAGCTTCACTTCACAAGAGGAAGGCTCTGTTCTATATACTCCAGTGGTGTCAAGGGAATAGACTCAGCTTCCAAAACAAATCCGAAAGATATTACTCCTTTTTGTTCTATAGATCTTAAAATTTCTGCACCAGAGGATCCACCTAAAGAAGGATTATCCACTGCCCACAGTAGTCAATTTGAAGACGAAATCCGCTCCAGGTGAGTGTTAGTTCTCTAGCTTTACCTCACCACCATCTTTGTATAAACAACCAATATTCAATGGGGAAAAGGTGAAAAACATCTCAAGAAGGGCCATCTGCAGCCGTGTCCTTGCACAGTGGACAACTACTTTGGAATTTAGTAAACCAAGATGATCAACGAGCATAATCTCTCAAAACGGAATGAATACAAAAATATGAAACAAGCTGATGAAAGAATTAAGAGAAACAATCTTTCTAACGTCCCATTTCCACCACACTCCTACAGTAGTGGAAGTGGGCAAGATGCATATCATCATCAGCAAAAGCCCCAAAAAAAAAATCATTTTTTGATACAATATAGAGAAATATAAACCCAAGTACGCATTTCCTAAATCCGGAGGTCGTCGTCAAAGAATATCAAAGCATGGAGTTGTAAAAGATGCCAAAAACAGCCAGCATGTGAAACAACGGGGGGAAAGACACCTGATCTCTCTTGGGGATCTTAACAACGGTCGTCCTCAGACTGAACCCAGCATCCGACCTTGCTGACTTGCTAACAGTCTTGAATCGCCTTTTGCACACGGGGCATCTGGACTCCACCTTTGACCACTCCATGATGCAAACGAAGCAGAAAAAATGAGAGCAACAATCCAGCAGCCCCCTTATGGCCTCCTTTTTCTCCTCCGACAAGCAGATTCCGCAAATCTGCGTCGCCAAATCATCAAGCTCCTTCCCTTTGCCTTTCTTCCGGCCGTGGACCCCAGATGGCAGAGGTCTTCGCTCCCAATCCAGAGGCCCCTCTGCTTGCAGATCCCCCAGTTCCTCCTCGTCGATGCTGTAATCAACGTCGGACGAGTCTGACTCGGAAGAATCAGAGTGGATCACCCGCGGCTTCCTCCGTATCTGACGGCAGGTCCGCGCCCTTTTATTTTTCATCTGCTCGCCGTCCTCCTGGACCCTATCCTCGACAAGAAGATCGTCGTCGTCGTCGTCAGAGATCAGAACCATCCGCATGTTTCTCTTCCTCGCCGGCGCCTTCTGTCTCGTATCATCCCCGATAGAGTTCCAATTCCCGGGCCTAGTTCTGTTCTGCTGCTTCTTCAGGGGTCCATTCTTTCCGCCGCCAGCCTTCCTGAGGGGAGATTTCGCCAACTCTTCCTCCTCCTCCTCCTCCTCCTCCTCATCAGGCGCAAAATCCTCATCGTCGTCGTCCTCGGACTCCTCTTCCTCTTCTGGAAAAACCGCAGACCTCCGCCGGGGAACGGCCCGGGCATTCCTCGCCGGAGGAGTCTCCATCTCGCCCTCCTCCTCGGCAACAAAAGGCACCTTCGAATTTCGGTCCTCCCTCCGCCCCCTTTTGACCCGCGGGTTTCTGAGAGCCAGTCCCCGGCATCTTCCTCCCGCGGCCCCGACCTCCTCCACCTCTTCCGGTTCAAGCTCTTCTTCTTCCTCCTCTGAACAGCTGGCGCCGCTAATGGCGTCCACGGAGGCCTCCCTCGAGGCGTCGGACGAGTAGGAATCGTACGAGCTCTCTCCTTCCTCGTCCAATCCCACAACGTACTCCTCGTCAGATGGGTCGTCGGAGCCACTGCCACCCCTCGCCCACCCCCTCCTCCTCGCCCTCCTCCACCCGCCGCCTTCACCTCCGCCTCCCCCTCTTCTCGGAACCTTCCCACATCGCGCCTTGTTCTGCGCCATCAACAGCCTTACTTCCTTGCGATGGTTACGGAACCAATCCAGACTAATCTTCCATCGATGGCTCCCGCCGCCGCATCTGAGCAGCCAGCCGCCCGCAGATCACAGTTCCTTCCTCCCCCGTCCCCTCTCTCCCTCTTCCCTTCCCTCAACAACAACACGGCAACCAGGAGAAGCTTCGATTTGGCCCCCGCCCGGATATCGACCCAGGAAGAGTCAGAGCAGGAGAGCGATAGAGAGAGAGAGAGAGAGAGAGAAAGAGAAGAGAGAGAAGGATAGAGAGAGGAGAGAGAGAGAGGGGAGAGAAGAAGAGAGAGGAGAGAGAGGGAGAAAGGGGGGGGGAGAGAGAGAGAGAGAGAGAGAGAAGGGGGCTCGATGGAGGAGGAAGCGGCTCGGTTTTATCCAGTGGGCGGTGATCCCATCCCAAGTTGGTTGGTTATTTACCAAAATACCCCTTATCATTGCCTTAATTCTGTCGGCTGAATTACGTTACCACAGGCGAGCGCCTAGATCGCGGAAACCGGTACCATATTCGGATCCCATAAATGGTTATGACCGATCCGCGCTGGATCCATTTTGCGTGTGCCTAATTGGTCACTTATAAACTCGCCTTGTCCACTTTTTGGTAATATTTTTGCTTTCCTTCCAAATATATGATTTAAGATTATAAATTATTTCCAATCTAATTCCCGCCTCCCTGCTGTCTCAAGGAGGGTAAGACTTATATTCCATAATTTTGTGTTCATTAATGATGTAAAAAAATAGTAGAAATTTTGTCCATAATTATATGTTTTATTGATACTTTGGCCTTCTTTTCTTTTTAAGTAGGCATGTGTTGTTACGTTTCTTCACATCACTAGACTCAAACCATCCTTGAAGAATAATCAGCTCTATTAAAAATTTTATTGATCAATTTGCATAAAAAAATACTTTTTAACCTCTCCTATGCAAAAAAATATTGTTTACATTTCTCATGAAAAAAAAAATTGCACAAAAAAGTTGTCATAAAAATGGATTAAGAAATGCAAAAATGGAATTTTTAAAAGTTGAGCTTAAATTAAT
Organism: Spirodela polyrhiza; assembly: GCA_024713555.1. Lineage (NCBI taxonomy): Eukaryota > Viridiplantae > Streptophyta > Magnoliopsida > Alismatales > Araceae > Spirodela > Spirodela polyrhiza. Next base: position 6,522,424 of record CM046534.1, read on the forward strand.
GATTAAATGTAATTAACTTACATTCCCATGAAGTTCGACCTCTCAACTTCCATTATCTTTTTATTTTTTTATATTATATGGGATGTTGATCATGGGGAGCAAATCTCCGTCTGTGCCCATGTTAATGGTTGGCATAAACGGTATGCTTGCAAATATTTTTCAATTTGGGATCCACTTTAGAAACTATTTTTAGGAAATTGGATTGATTTTGTCCATATTTACCCCCCTCACCAACTACTATCCACCTATAGATTGGGTTAATCAAGTTATATTTATAAGGAAGAACACTAAGAAAAAAGGCATTTCAACCATATATCATCTCTAAAAACTTGATAAATGAAAGGATGCTCATGTAAATATGGCCATCATTTGAGAAATTTGAGATATATTCCCCACTCATCAAATGATTCAATCATAGATTATGAACTAATAATTTTCTCAAATAGGATTATGAACTAATAACATTCTCAAATGAACCCTAATGATCAAATATTGGATTTATGATCAATTACTCACAACGAGCAAAGTCAAAACATATTGTTTCATGGATCCACCCATATTTAGAAAGTCAACAGAGACATTTTTCTAGTAACAGGAGTTGACTTTATCGAGTGTATCCATGGAGCTTGCATGGATTCCTTGATCTGCTTAGTGGTAAAAGCATATAGTTGAACCAATGGTGGATTGAGGCTTAAGCAAAAATAATAAATAAAATAAATATAATAAATAACCTCCGTGTGAATGATATCGCTAATGTATGATCTTAAATAAATTTATGAGTTTTTCTCGACCCACATCAATGCTTGACCAAGTGTCACATTCATTGCATGCTCCTAGTTTATCCGCTATTTTATTGTGATGTTAACCCTATAAATTTAGTAATTAATAGTATAAGTTTGATAGTAATTCATTTGTTTGACCAGGTTCTATATTTAGTATATGCTCCCAGATTATTTCCGATATTAATTTAATGGCGGCATAATAAATTCAGGAGCAATCTCTTTCTTATTCATCCGTTTGAAAACCCATGAAAAAAGAGAGATTTTTGGGGGCGGGGGTTGTGAATGACGCGGTATAGAGTGTGCATGAACCGAGTTCAAATGCGATGGGAAGTAAAACCCAGGCAGGTTTCACGAGGAAGGCGATGTCTTGCTCCCGGGGAGCTCGCCGGAGGGCCGGTGGGTCTGCAGATCAGACGGGAACCTCCCGGCGGTGCCGCCCTGCGAGGGGAGGCGAGGGGCGGAGGCCGGCGGGACCCGCCGCCACGTGTAGTCTTCTTCCTCCTCGTCGCGGGGGCCCATCCTCTGCCCTTGCAGCGCCGTCAGGTACAGGCCGGCGGCGAGGAAGACGGTTATCAGGGCGAAGACTCCGGCGGCGGCGAACAGTCCCTGCCGGACGACGAGGCAGCTCCGCCGTGGCCTTTTCCACTCGCCCAGATGGTCCGACTCGCCGCTGACCCCCACCATTAGCGCCACCTCCGCGACGGCGAAGCTCAACCTGCGTCTCCCATTCATTGCTTCAGCTCCTCTTCTTCTCAGAACGTCGTCTAGGGTTTGGAACAAGAGGAAGAGAAGGTATACCAGGTCGCGAGGAAGAAGAAGCAGGCTTGCCGCGTGAGTCTCCTGGGGATCGGAGAACTGCGAGGAGAGGCGGCGATCAGAATGTAGACTTGGGCGGTGAACATGCCCACTGCGAGCGCCATGAACGCCGCCACCCCGCAGGCGAGGGGAGTCTTCCCGCTGCCGGTGTAGAGGCACCGGCTCTCATTCCCGGCGCCAACGCCCCCTCCGGTGGTGAGAGACAACCAGACGGCCTGCAACAGTCTCTCCGAGCCCCTTAGCAATGGAGGGAGGGAGGAGGAGGAAGGGAGCTGGTTTCAGACACAGAAGGAGGCTTACCTCGGACCTGGTGGCCTCAGCGGCGAGGGAGAGGATGAAGCTGAGGAGCCCGCAGAGGACGCAGAAGACGATGAGAGAGAGCCCCCTCGCGCCGGAGACGGCGCCGCCGTCGTCGCTCCGCTGCCGGACGGCGAGGTCGTCGTGCGTGACGGCCATCGCCGCCTTGCTCCGCCGTGTGGTGCGCGGCGGCGGAGGGACTATTATGGGCGGCACTTGGAGGAGGAAGCGGAGGAGAATCGCTTGCAGGAGAGGAAGTGGGGGGAGGGGGCGGGTCTTGCGTGATGGGCCCGGGATTCTGGGAGATCTCCGTCAAGCTCGCTCCTCTGCCGATGCCTCGCCGGCGGTGGCGGTCTTCTTTTTTTTGTTCTCTTCTGATGGGTTTTTTGAATGCAGACGGTGACCAGTCACGGAGGCCCGCAAGCTCTTTTCTTTAACGTTACCTCTCTCCCTCTCTCCCTCTCTCCCTCTCCCTCTCCCTCTCCCTCTCCCTCTCCTCCCTCTCTCTCTCTCTCTCTCTCTCTCTCTCTCTCTCTCTCTCTCTCTCTATCTCCATCTATCTATCTATCTATCTAGGAGGGAAGAGAAGTTCGTTTTATCCTGCACAGAATCCGGCGGAGGAGGTGGAGATCTCCATTCTTCCCTTCGAGGGGGGTAGAGAGGATTCGGCAGAGGAGAACGCGTGGCCGCCGCCGCCGCCGCCCAACGTCCGGTGAGGCTCCGGCGGCGGCGGTTTCCCGGGCGGCCGGAGAAAATCCTCTGCGGGAAACCCACCTCGACAGGGAAAAGGACGGGAAGCCCAGAATGTATGTCTTGTCCTCTATACATTCCCTCCGCCGCCATCTGTCCTCTGAGCAACTCTCTCTCTCTCTCTCTCTCCCAGTTTCACCCAGTCTATTTCTGAAACTCTTAAAGGTAAAAAACGCTATCCTTCTCTTCAAACACCGACAAAAATTAAGCCAAAGTCTCTCTCTCTCTCTCTCTCTCTATCAGTTTCTCGTAGTCTATTTCCGAAATCCAGAAACTCTTTAAAGGTAAAAACGCCATCTTTCTCTTCAAACGCCCACAAAAATTAAGCTAAAGCCTCTCTCTCTACCAGTTTCTCCCGATCTATTTCCCAAACCCAGAGACTCTTAAAGGTAAAAACGCCATCTTTCTCTTCAAACGCCCGCAAAAATGAAGCCAAACACTCTCTCTCTCTCTCTCTCTCTCTCTCTCTCTCTCTTTCCCGCCCTGCCCCCCCTCCTTTTCAAACTGGGTCCAGCGGCGGGATAACCGGGCAAACTTGAAAAATATAGCTCATCTCCTCCTCAGGAGCCAACGCTAAGCTATGAGCAGTGACTCTCTCTCTTCTCTCTCTCTCTCTTTCTCTATCTCTATATATATATATATATATATGTGCAATGAGAAGAAGTTTTCCCATCCACTACTTGATCAGGGGAGGGGGTCCGGCTACCTTACCATAAGAAATATATGTTCCCATTTACATACATAATACACCAGCTGTTCTACCTGCGCCGCGTTCCCCACGGCGCACCGATCAGCTTATAAACACAGCGCCGCCCGTCGACGGCGCCAAGTAGCGGCAGGCGGGAGGATCAGGTTCCTCCGCCGCCGCCGCCGCCGCCGCCGCCCCCTCCCTCGTTGCAAGGTCTCCTCAATCCATCCGCCCGCGCGCCCTCCTCAGGAACCCTCGCCGAACACCGCCGACAGCACAATCCCCCTCACAAACCCCGACCTCCGGGCCCTCTCCTCCTGATCCTTCTCCGACAGCGAGGGTTCCGCGCTGCATAATCAAATATACAGATTTAAATATAAATAATTAGCTCAACAATTCGATGCAACTTGAGACTTGAATGGGGTTGGAGACTACAGATGACGAACTAAAATTATTTCCTCAATCCATGAAAGACCCACCTCTGATTCGGTGAAATAATGAAATAAAAATGAAAAATAACCACCCGCATTAATCATTCGGCAGCAATTTTTTTTTTTAATATATTAAGCAACCAAGCAGATTCATTTTCCTAAGAAAACTGAAATAAATGAGAGAACACGTTAATCCATCTAAACTATCCCTGTTGGGTCAATGAATAAAGGGAAGATAATGGTTTCATAATGGATTATTATTAGATCCACCCAGCAACCAGAACTTTTCTGTTCCCCAAAAAAAAAAAAAAAAAAACGGCACTGATAACACACCCATCAGCAGATGAGCAACAGGGTGGTTTTCTTATTCTGGATCGTATTTTGCAAGCAAGTTTGGATATGATTCCCCACTTCAACTGCTTCCGATCATTTAATTGCATGAACAGTGGCCTTGCTGATATCTTGTTGTCAGCTGTCCCTCCATATGGCCCACAAAACAGCTACTAAGAGTACCTTCCACAGATCAAGCAGGGAAAATTTTGTAGTAACCAAGTAATCTCCAAGAATTCAGTCCACATTATCGAGAACCATCTTTCTTGGACATCATCTTTCCAAATTAGGAATGCTCTACAGCTACCCACAGGAACAAGGCTCCGCCCGCTGCCATTACCCAAGTAAGTTTCCCCAATAATGTCAAGGATACTGCTCTCTCCTGCTCTTCATGACAATTTATACTAAGAACAGGCCTTCTAGAAACATCTATTTTAAACTAGAGCAGCTCCTGTTTTTTTATTGGTCTTCTAGCTGAATCCAAAAGGCACTCTGGTTCCCATGGATGCCATTTTGGGTCCCCCTGAGGATGGGCATCATATGGAGAACCAAACGAGATAGCATGGTTCTTGGCATAAGCACGCACCCTCCTCCCAGCTGTGAGCAGTTTTCCCCTCCATCTTTCTTCGTCAGAACAAAAATTCTGAATTAATTTTGACCACCCGTTTTCTTTTCTCCCGAGAGACAGTGGGAGACCAAGGTGAGAATGTCCCGCCTTACAGTCTTTTGATCCTCCCATTTTGCTAAATTCCAGTTCCCGGAATTCATTTTGTTTTGTCAAAATCAAGGGAGATCTTGAACTATCAGTCATCATTTTGAGGCTCGATTATTTTCGGCGCATTGTCCACTTCAAACAAAGATCGTATCATCATCAAACTTGAGATATGTGAGAGATCTTATTTTGGCATCCAGCAACTGCAGCTTTACACCACGGACCTATGATTTGTTCTAGAAGAAGGAAAAAGAAGTAGTAACAAGGGATCTCCACGACCAGAGTCCCTTGAACATTTTCAAAACCCATTTGATTCATCATTAGTAATTGAGAGAATGCTTCATCGGCTCATCCCATCTCGTCTAAAACCCATCAAAATTAAAGCTGGCAAAAATCCAAGACTACCACGCGCTCTCCTTCTCTTTTTTTTTTTTTTTATGATGAACGGATTCACGTACAAACATAAAGTTATATAGAACGAAATATCCAGTTACAGATGCAGACTGAAACATGTCAACTAATTCATCAATCGCTCTTTCTAAATCGCGTAGGTGATAATTTTATGATATTTAACCATTCAGGAAACTTCTAGGCCTGAAATCAGTCACCTGATAGCCTCTTTATTATTCAGGTATCAGAGTAAGAAATGTGGCATTCAGAGTCCTTTCTGGAATTCCTCAAGAACCTCATTGAGATCTTCATTCAGCATGTCCCGCAATTGTTGATAGAAAACATCCAGCCACCGGACTTTTTAGTATCTATGCTAAAAATACGGGCACCATGACGTCTAACATAGAGAAGGGTAATTGTGGCCATTTTTGTATCTCCTTTATTGCTTACAGGCAGGATGGGCATAACCTCCTATTGTCAGCAATAACCTAACACTAGCTTCTAGTAGCAATGCGGCCAATGTAATTGTTGAAATAGAAAAATATGCAGTTAATGAAGGAGACGAAATGTAACCAAGGGTGAAACTAATTTAAAGATATGAGAACAATATAGGCACACATGAATGAAGGAGACGAAATGGTTTTCTCAACCATCCCCATTCTAAGAAACACATTCAATTGTGAAAGAAGAAGATATAGGACCTTATTTTCAATTTGAAATCATTGAACTGCCAGCAATGGACTACTATGAATAGAACCTCCGGCTGATAGTAGTCACAATCCCCAAGACGGCCACCTGGAACTTTCGATTTCAAACCATAAAACTTCTTGGAACACCCTAAACCAAGTTCAACACTAAACATATCATACTTGGTTGTGTAATTAAATATGCAGTTTTCACTTGAGCAAGCCTTCAACCAGGATCCTCAGGTAACCAAGACGGCAATCTACCACATTATACGTAGGAGGCAAAGCGAGATAAGTAGCCAACAACTAGTTCTAAACATATTTAAAAATAACCTGTATCTATGACAGCACTAAAAACAAACAATTAAGAACAGATCCTAAGTAAAACAGTTAGGAAGACATACCTTTTCAACAACTTTACATAAGATATTAAGTATATTATAATGGTTAATTAAATTAAATTATTATTTATTAATAAAATAATACTTTCCATGGATAGTGAAGCATTTATGAAGTACAAATAAAATTATTTAACACGGCATTTGCAAGTGCAAATAAAATTCACTGCTAGAACATCTATTCGGATTCAAGCATCCACGTTTGCACACCCTATGCCTGAACCTCAATTCACAGAAATGTACAGACATTTGCAGATATGTCACACGAATTGCATTCGGCAATCCAACCTAGGCAGCCCAAATATCATGGGCATACCTTGTTGCCTAGGTGACCATGATATTTAATTCAAAGAAAATTAGGGACCCAGGAAGCCAAAAATAAGCCATCCACATGATGGAAAAGTTGACTGAAATATCCCTGCTTATTCGTGTCATACGAATAGCATTTATTAAATAAGACATGAACCACAAGGCGACTGACGAACTTCCTCCATCATAGCTGTTCTGGCAAAAATGAATGCATGGTTTTGTATCTTTGTTCGTCGTTCTAAAGTGTACTGATTGGATATTCTATCTGTTAACCCACTTAAAATTCCTAAACAATCATTCCTATTATGACCTAGTGAGATCAAACTTTTACTTAACTACCATTACTTCATTTCAATGTGCCACTTAGGTAAAAACTAACAAAAGTACTGAGAAAAAATATATGAGTTTAAAGTTCCTAGAGTAAATGCAGCATACCTCTCTATTGTCTTCCTATGCACTTTCTTGTTTTCTGCACTTCTTATATCTGATGTCTGTGGTTGAACATCTTTGAATGTATTGGTTGCCGGTGAATTGTACATAAACGAGGATAATAAAGGATCTGGAGCCGTGTTGGAAGCCGATGCTGTAAAGGAAGAACCTCCAAGAAGAGATTGCAAATGCCCTTCCCGTAGTTCCTTCTTCAATAAAGAAAGTGTAGAATGAGACATTGGGGATCCTTTGTGGAATCTCCTTCTACGGTGCATGTGAGAAATCGTCAAGGATAAGAAATGAAGTACGATTGACAAGTAAAATAGTTGATTTAGACAGAATAAACAGATGTCCATGGTTATATTGAATGCTATACATGTGGGTTTATGAAAACTATAAATAGTAGAAATCGCTGTTAACTTCTAGCGCCCATATTTCTTAACAGATGGAAACGATATCTTAATCCGAGTGAAAGCATAAACAGCAAAAGGAAATGAAGGATATCTTCAAGAAATGCCCATGCATCATTGTTATATGCCCCACATAGTCCAGAATATCCATTCCGACCCTTACTTCACAAATAGGGCATACCTGTAGCAAGAACAAGTAGGCAAAGCAAATGAGTTTCTATTCACAGCAATCTAGCAAAAAAAAGGACCCAAACATCCACGTTATTCTTTCTTTTTAAGTGGCCAACCCGTTAACTTTCACCGTTAAGGCCTATAAAGAGATAACAGAAACCTCGAAAGACCCCCATTTAAGCAGAAAAAACTTCTGGAAAATGAATAAGAAAGTACCAGCATGGAAGAAATTGGGACATGATCATAAAGCAAAACATGAGAAAGGCCACAAAAGGCCATTTGAGCCACTGAAGAAGCAAAAGTTGAGATGAAAAACAGAGAAGTGACACAGTAAAAAGTGATAGAATTCGGGAACAACATTTGAATAAGGAACCCTATCTTTATCGACTAGAAAACCAACCAAAATTCAAAGTGGCACAGTAAAAAAAAAGGGGGGGCCGAAATATCATTTCGTTGTGTTCAGTGATGCTAATTCCGCAAAAGGCAAAAACGCAACTTTCTCGTTGGCAATCACAAGTAAATTATCGTCTCAAATTGTTCGCAAACAAAATAGGGGACGGGGAGAAATACCCCATTCTTGGCCTCAACGGTATGCTCTTCGGTGATGTGATGGCAGAGCCCCGCCATGTCGAAATCCTCTGAGCAGTAAGGGCAGGGGAATTCGGTCCGGGAGTCGTCCTCCCCGATCTCAACGTCCTCGAACCCCATAAACGCATCTGAACCAGTAGAATCGAAACGCGAATAAGACGCCACAATCCGATTCCCACGATTACACGACGGTCGGCACCACCCCAAACCAAGAAATAAACGGAAGCCACAGCAAGAGCTCGCGCAAAATTGCTCACCGAATCGGGAGTGGAGAGCGTTCTGGTGTCTCCTCGACGAGCCCGCGGGACGATTCCACGACTCGGCCTCCATGGATTCCTCTTCCGGAAACCCTAAAAAGCCAACTCCCTGCCCCTCCTGCAGCAGTTGCAAGAACGTCCAGAGATGAACTCTCGCCGACGAGGAAAGGAGAAGAAAGTAGACCACTCTTTCTCCTGTTTCGAGCCAAATGACGCGGCGAGACCTTTCCCCAAGTACGCGCGCGCGCGAGAAATAGAGAGAGAGACACAGAGACAGACAGAGAGCCGCCCTACGGAGGTGAAAAGGCGGCGTGGCGTGGGGATTTTCAGACCGTTTGATTGGTGGCCTTTGATCCTTCGCTCGCACGGAACGGAGCCAGGGATGAGACACGTGCCTAATGCGGAGTACAGTCACCGCCTGCCCTCACAGCTCCAAGTGGCTCGTCGTCATGTGAATGGTCCTGCATGCCTGTGGAATTCCCAGCGTGGAGGACCAACCGGTGTCGTCATCGCCGCACTACGACGAAACTTCTCTCCCTCTCCCTCTCTCTCTCTCTCTCTCTCTCTCTCTCTCTCTCTCTCTCTCTCTCTCTCTCTCTCTCTCTCTCTCTCTCTCTCTCTCTCTCTCCTCTCCCTCCCTCCCTCTCCCTCCCTCCCTCTCCCTCCCTCCCCCTCCCTCCCTCCCTCTCCTCCCTCCTCTCTCCTCTCTCCTCTCTCTCGCCCCCCTCCTCTCTCCCTCCCCTCCCTCTCTCTCTCTCCACCCTCCCTCCCTGTCCCCCTCTCTATCACTCTCTCCCTCTCTCTCGCTCCCTCTCTCCCTCCCTCCCTCTCTCTCGCTCCCTCTCTCCCTCTCTCTCTCTCTCTCTCTCTCTCTCTCCCCCTCCCTCCCTCCCTCTCACTCTCTCACTAGCTCTCTCTCTCTCTCTCTCTCTCGCTCGCTCGCTCCCTCCCTCCCTCTCCATCTCTCCCCCCTCCCTCTCACTAGCTCTCTCTTGTTCGCTCCCTCCCTCTCTCTCTCTCTCTCTCTCTCTCTCTCTCTCCCCCCATCTCCCTCTCACTAGCTATCTCTCTCTCACTCCCCCGCTCCCCCTCATGCTCACAATCACACACTATCCAAAGGGTGGCTCCATTCTTCTTCTAACATGAATTCCATGCACGCAAGGATTTTTCATCTAATACTTTCACATGAAGACACACACACGCACACGTGTACCTATCTATTTATAGTCATTGATCACAACGGTCGGAATCCTGCAATCTCTGAATAAATCAAAAGCCAATATCATCCATCATAGCTGGCAAACTACGAAGGGCCCAACTGAGGCTCTAGGTTGCCCACCGTTAGAGCCGATGGTGGGCGGGTGAGTAGCGTTGACCAAACAGCCTTGGGTGGTGCAGGTGACCAAGGTGGTGGGGATGCCTTTGAAGCAGGGGTTTAGAGAAGTGACACTCTTTAGGGCAAAAAAATGGGAGTGGGACGAGTGTGGGGTCTAAAAAAGGCATTCTCAAGCTGAACTCATGTTTGTAGAAGGAGAGCCACCACAACTAAAAGTGCATGCTATGTGCATCAAAAGCCAACCATGCGAAGGACGAGGTGGATGAATAGAAAGAAATTTATTATAAAAAAGTTTCCAATGAGAATATCAGATTTATGTGGAATGGAAGGAGGGGGTAAAAAAAGGACAATTAAAGGGCAACACAATACGAGTTATATATATCATACCTAATGTAGAGTTTTTATTTTTTAAGTTATGGTTAAAAATCATCAAAATCAATAATATCCGTAATTAAACCAAAAAAGAATTGTGGTAAAATTTTTGAAAAATAATGACACATTCTCCTTATGTTTCATCACTAACATCTCAATTTTGAGCTTATCCTTCATTTGAAAAGAGGCATTAGATCTTTAATAGTGTCAATAAATTTCCCAATCACATCTACTTAAAGTAGCTGTTTGATTCTCATAAAATGTTGTCTATCTATTGAGTTTGGCTATATTTCTCCTTTTTATAATATTTCTAGCTTGTAAAGCTTAATGTCACATTCTCCAATCCCACCAAAGTACATCAATTGACTTGATCTTCAACCTTCTACCTTTTCAACTTACCTAAATATATGGCAGGTCTTCATGCAAGCATTTTCTTTATGTACATCATTTTATTCTCTCTCTAGATGTTCTATAAACTATTGAACCAAAGAAAGTGAAAAGAACATTTCTATTTAATAATATATAATGCAAGCAACTTTACCTCATAAAGTTTCTAAACGAATTAGCCATTCTCAGTTGACTTTTTCTATAAGAAGAAATTACTCTCTCCGAATCCCTTTTTATTTTTGAGAACCATATATATAACTTACTTCCAAGAAGTTTCACATATAAATGTAAAAAATAACTGCATATAAGAAATATATATATATATATATATATATGCAAATAAGAAAAAGATGTAATTTAAGGAACACTATAAGGTCTATAAGCGGGTCAGATGTGAGGCAGAGCATACTAGCCGGCCCGTTGGGGATCTCATTCCCTGTGACATACCTAAATGTGGCCCAAATGATCCCCCCCGCCTTTCGGCTTGGGCCTCATCTCTTTTAGAATCGGCCCATAATCACCACTTAACTTCGATGCCGAACTTTGTTTCTTAAGTAGGAAAAGACAGGTGGGCCCACACAACTGTGAGGATAGTGAGGCCCGGGCCCATCAGGCCCTGGCAAGCCTCGAGGTTAAGTAATGCCTGGAAATGGGCTTCGGGCTCAGCTCAGTTAAGCCCGGGAAAGGCCCGGACTTCATGGTGACCGGGGCTGGTAGCTAGCGGGCGACGGCCAGGACGGGCCGGGCCGGGTTTGTGAGGTTTCGGACCAGAGCCCAATTAGGGTTTTGCTCCAGCTCCCATTCTTGGCCGCTGCCTTGAAAATAAATGCCCTCCCGGGCCTCACCGGGCCGGGCTTCATTAAACTCGGGCCTTTTAAATCTGAAAAATCCGGGATCCAGGGGATGTGACCGGATGGTCCTCCACCCAAAGCTACCTCAGCCTCTCTCTCTCTCTCTCTCTCTCTCTCTCTCTCTCTACGTCCCTCCCTCTCCCATCTGTCTCTCTCTACTCTTGTCTGTCTGTCCCTCTTCTCTCTCTCTCTTCATCCCTCCCTCTCTCATCTGTCCATCTCCACCTCTGTCTGTCTGTTTATCTCTCTCTCTCTACATCCCTCCCTCTCTCATATGTCTCTCTCTACCTCTGTCTATCTGTCTTTCTCTCTCTTTCTAAGGTGACCAGATCAGAGGAAGTCCAGCCGAGCATCGAATCCAGCTCAATTAAAAACATTTATTCCTGGTTTTTATGTCGGCCCATTTTTGTGAAGGGGAATTATTCAGTGACGAAAATGGGGATATATCCATATATATGTGGCTTATCTTAGGGATCATTTTAATGCCACGTATATCAATATATTTGGCATTTTATTTTTATAATACTCGGCATTTATATCATCATAATTTACAAAGGAAGCAAAAAAAAAAAGAGGCAATAATAATAAAGGCGAATGAGCTGAAGAATGATAGTATCCGGTCACCGGAAGGGCAATAATCGATCATTCACCGACTGCAGACCGACCATCTGACACCGCTAGCGGCTTATTCCGCCGGGATCATTATAATTTTTCTACTTGGAAAATCTGGCGCGATTTATGATCATTATAATTTACGAAGGAAAAAAAAGAATAATAGAGGGCGAATAAGTTCATAATCGGAGGTATTCATAGAGCTGGAGAATAAGGAAGACAACATTCCGTCACCGGGGTGACGGTAATCGACCTGTCACCGATAGCAGAACGGCTATATCTGATACCGCCGGCGGCTTATTGCAGCGGCGGCGCTTCCGCGCGGAGCCGACACAAACCAGCCAGCAGACGGCGACCTACCGGGCGGCGGTGATCCGGGCACCGTCTCCGGCGGTGAGGGGGTTCAGCCGGCCCTGGGCCAGCAGGGTCTTGTAAATCTCCACGATCATCTTCTCGTCGTACTCTCTAATGGCCGGCCGGCCGAACGCCGGTGCGGCGAACCCGGGGCCGAATGAGCAGAAGCCGCCGCCGCTGCCGCCCCCGGCGATCGCCGGCGAGTTCGCGATGCGCAGCATCAGCCGCACGTAGGCGTCCCTCAGCGACGCGAGGAACCGGCGCGGGGAGACGACCCGCCGGAGGAAGGCTACCGACGGCGAGATCCTTATCCTCCAGAACCTCCTGCGCCGCCCGTCGCCCCCGGCGAGGCCCAGGCGGTGGCGGTGGCGCTGGTTCTTCGTCCTCCTCCCCTCGCCGCCGAGGCGCTGGTACTTCCTTCTCATCCAGTACCCCCTCACGCCGCCGCCGCCGCCTTCCATCCCTCCGGTGGAGCGTGCTGATCGAATGCAACAGCCTCTCAGTGCGAGAAATGCAGCTCCACAGAGCAGCCCATTTAGAGAGAGAGAGAGAGAGAGATACAAGAATGAGGAGACGGGGTCTGCGGGCGACTTTATCGGCTCTCCTGCTCCGGTGACAAATCTAGATAGAGAGAGAGAGAGGGAGAGAGAGAGAGAGAGAGAGAGAGAATTATCGAAGTGTTGCTGTCTTGGGCTGTCACAAGCGCATTGATGAAGGGACGTGGACCTTGAGCCACGGTAAGAAAATGAATGAGAGGCGAGACACGTGTGAGAGGTCTACGAGGCGGTCACGCTCATCCCCTGACCGCAGAGATCCGCCGGCGACCCTACGGTGGCTCCCCCGGCGAGGCCAATACCTACACCATTAATAGTAATTACTCCTCCTACTCGGCCCATCCCAACTCCCCGCCGCCAAAATTAAATACTTTTACTCCCAATGACTAACTCTTATCGAAAGTCAACCCCCATGATTCCGCGATGGCGTGCGCCCTTAACCACGAAATATTTTAAATGGCGTATTTTTGTGGGAAAATCATCCCTGATTATGGCACCCCACCCCCCCACTCGATTCCTACGAAGAATCGCCACGTGGCCAGATGACGATCGCCCATGCACTGGAAGTAGAATCAGGAGCCTAAGTGGACCCCACAACGAGGTCTTACCCGGCCCGAAATAGAGCCGGTCGTTGACCGCCACCTGGGTTTCAACCTATTGATTCTACCTTCTCTCCATCACATCCTATTCTTATTAAACCGCTTCTTTGTCGGATTCGGACCGCTAGGGGCGTCACTAGTGACGCGTCATCACCGGCCGCCCCACTGTACCTGCTGACGCGTCACCGGAAGCTTCGATTCTAGAAGGCACCCACGTGGAGCACCCTAGTCAACTCCAGCCCATCTTAAATGGGCTGATCAGACATTAACGGTGGCCCAAAAATAATTGGGCTGGAAAGCCACGGAAGCGGGAATCCCGGCCCATCAAGAGACGCGGGAATGATGATCAGAATAAAGACTACGATTTTACGCCGTCAACGGACTGGCAGATACACAGAGAAGAAGATCAAGAGTGCCTGAGGAGACCCCATCGGCCTCTGATCTCCGGGGAGGGAGGCGCAGCTGAGCCGGGGGGGGCGGCTGTTATTGAACAGAGGAGCTTCCAGAGGAGGAGGAGGAGGAGGAGGAGGAGGAAGAAGAAGACTAGGGGGACCTGGGGTGGTTCTTGGGCTTCCAGTGGCCGGGCTTGGAGAGCTTGGAGAAGGAGAAGGAGAGGAAGGCGAAGAAGGCGGCGAGGGACCACATGAGCCAGGAGAGGGCCTGGAGGAGGCGGTCCTTGGCCCTGTGCCGCGGGGGGTGCCGGCGGTCGGCCACCAGGAGGGAGCGGTAGACGGCCTCCGCCAGGGCGTAGGCGGTCGCGGGATCCAGCTCCTCCACCGGCAGCCCGTACTCGTTCAGGCAGGCCACGTCGTAGGCCCCCGTCGACTCCGGCACGCCCAGCAGCTCGCACACCTTCACCCGCCCCTCGATGCGCTCCTCCGCCGCCAGCTCGTCCCCGTGGGTCAGCACCAGCAGCGGCTTCTCCCCTGCGCACAGTCACGCACGGCGTTTTAGAGAGAGAAAAGGGCCCAGGTTGAGAGAGAAGGGGGGGAGAGATCACCGCAGAGTTGGAGAGAGGGGGAGAGGAAGAGGGCCCTGGCGGCGTCGAGGGGCTGGGTGTCGCCAGCCTTGATTCCTCTGTAGATTTCCGCCATGTTGACCACCACCACGACGCAGTTCACCCTCCTCCTCGCGAACCGCGGCGGCGGGCTCCCGTCTCCGAGGCTCTCCTCCAGAGCGTCCCCATCTGCGCCGCCGCCGCCGCCGCCGCCGCAGAGCTGGCGGTGGCGGACGCCGTCCTCGACCCACCCCGCCGCCTCGCGCAGGCCGTCGGCCGTGTGGTCGTAGTCGAACCCCCTGGAATCGTACACGCAGAAGCCGTTCCTCAGGGACCTCAGCACGTTGTGCTCCTCTAAGCACCTCGTCGTCCCCTTCCCCTCTGCGGATGCATGAGACACAGGAATCAAGTTCAAGAGCGAAAGAAAAGAAAAAACCGTGGCGGAAGAAGAAGAGGAGGAAGGTCGTCGGCGTTACCTGGGGAGGTGTGGGCAAATGGGACGAGGCTGGAGCGGCCGAGGACGGAGTACATGAGGTTGACGAGGGAGCTCTTCCCGGAGCCGGTGGGTCCGACGAGGAGGATGGTGATGACCTCAGGGATGACCACCTCCTCCTTCCGGACGCCGCCGGCGGGGACCCAGAGGTCGCCGGCGTGATAGGAGAGGAGCTTGTGGCGGAGGTCGTCGAGGGAGTCGTGGGAAACGAGGGCCAGCCTCTCCATCTCCTTGAGCACTCGGAGCCTGGGGCTGAGTGTGGACACCTCTGCCACCGTGGAGGGGTAGAGGCGCTCATCAGGGCGGCCGTGGTCGTCGAACTCCGGCGCCGACCGCCACCACCAGTAGCAGAAGAGGTGCTGCTTCGCCGCCGCCGCCGCAGCCGACTCGTCCTCCTCGCTGGTGACGTTCCCGTCACCCCCCGCCTCCACCTGTACAACGTTCCGCATTCTAATCCCCTCTCTCTCTCTCTCTCTCTCTCTCTCTCTCTATCTCTCTCTCTCTCTCTCTCTCTCTCTCTCTCCCCCTCCCTCCCTTTCTCTATCTATCACTTTCCTGCTTCCCCACAACCAACCTCGGAGGAGTCTCGGAGAAGATGCAGACCCTGTGAGAGCCAGACTTCATATTTATGCACTTCACAGCGACAGGGGGGAGTCGCTGAACAAGGGAGGAGGAGACGGTCTAGCGAATGAGGGAGAGAGAGAGAGAGAGAGAGACAGGCAGCCAAGACAGAGAGACCACGACAGCGGCGGCGCGGGCCGTGGCTGCTTCTCACAGACCGCTTCCCCCGTACACGCCAGCTAACTACGAAAATGCCACCCAGCTCTTTCCTGGGGGGTAGAGGGCTGTATAAACCGCAGCGGGGGAAGGAGGCTCCTAACTACAGTCCTTCGCCGGTGAGTACACCGCGAGGTATTATTTTGGGGGGCCTCGCCTCCCCACCCCGCCCCACCCCCCCCAGCTTTCCTCTGCATGATTACACGACAGAAGGAGAGAGAGGATGAGGAAAACCCTAGCCAGCCGGCTGTTCGTGCCTCCCCCCCCCCCCCCTCACCGACCCTCACTGATCTGACTGATTATTAGGGTTACGGTGGGGTGGGGGGAGGACTGGTTGCCGGCCCTCCGCCGGCGTCCTTCTACTCCTGCAGGGAAGCTTCTCCCCTTTGCTGCTCCCCCCTCCGGTCCGTAGGAGCCGGCGGCGCTCACGGCGCTCCCCGTGGGGAGGCGGCCGAGACCTTCGCCGGTCGGGTGTGGCTTCGAAAGGACTCCAACAGAAATCCTCGGGGTTTATCGGGTCGTCTCCGACCCTTTTTTCGTTTGTCTCATCGGCCTTCCCGGCCCCCGCCGGAGCTGTGGAGGCGGCACGGGACGTCGTCCATCGGGGTAGCGCGGCGGCGCCGCCCCCGTGGATGAGGGCTGTCCCAAGGTGTACTGGTTGGTAATCTCGGACGCCGGAGAGGTTACCTTGGACTCTTCATGCCCGGCGAGGGTCTTTGGGCCCAACGGACTGCGGCCTCGCTTTCCTTGGGATTTGATGCATACCAGGCCTTGGGATTTCATGATTAAGACGTCTGTCTTTGGGATTTGAGATGGCTGTCGTCTGGTTCCCTCTCTCTCTCTCTCTCTCTCTCTACCATCCTCCGATGTGACAGATTGAATCAATCCCTTTCTGATATCACATTGGTGTAAGCATCAGCTCGTCAAAATCAACGAATCCCATCAAAACCGACGACGGTGATCTTTGTCGCCCCTGGGCAAATACAATACACATGGTCTCAGTATACCTTGTTTTCGCAACGCAGATCGCTTCTCTATTATCACTCTATCTTCTTGTTCTCTCTCTCTGTCTCTCTCTAAATCAAATCTCTCGTAATATCAGCTCTCGACCAATGACAAATATCAACTCTCGAAAATGACGAACATCGCCCTGATCTATCTCATAATGCCCGGAGAGATCATCTTAGCTTACCATCCGCAGCCATTCACGGCGGCCGACACCTCGCTAAGCTTAGACGTAACCAGCCTCGTTGCACCGTGTATAAGCTTCGGTCCTAATCACAGGGCCCTCAATCTGACTTAGCGGGAAGAAAAGCCCAAAATAATGGGCTGAAAGCTGATGCCCCTTCAGAGCCCACTATGTCCAATCCATCCCACTGTATACCGTCACTATTCACATATATACAAAGATGGCAGACTATGAAAATCCACAGATGCCCACTTGGAGACCCCACCTTAATCAGTAGGGAACCGGCAAGAGGATGAATCCTATGCCACATTGGAATGGACACGCCAGACTGAAAAAAAAAAAAAAAAAAAAAATCTGGCGGGGCCCAGAAGATTTGCACCTCCCATTAGGGAGGGGATCGTTTGCAAAACCTCCCTCTGTTTGGTAAGATATGCCACAGCTTCAGAGAGGTGCTATGATACAAGACGTTTGTGAATTTATCATGGTGGCTATTCCCCAAACTCAACGAAGATGAGGGTGGGGGGGGGGGGATTATTTTCTATTCAAGAGTAGCCCTAGTGGGCTCAAAATGTAAAAACGGCCCAAACGATCAAGGGAGTTTGGAGCATCAGAGGATGGTTCGATTAGCTAGCTGAAGAAGCGCAGAAGCTTGAAATAAGTAGGGAGAGAGGGACCTGAGAGGGGCTACTTTCAAGTTCAGCAAATGTAAGGGCCTTTTTCTAATTCTCAAAATTTGATGGGGGCAATAACGGATTGTATGACGAACTCAAACTGTAGCTAGTGGAGTCGAAGAGCAAAACCTTCTCGTCCTGAAGCCAATGCAAAAAAACCTTTGTTGCTGAGTCAACGCTGACCCAGAGCTGGAAAACTTGCCCTCGCCTTAAAAAAAAAAAAAAAAAAAAAAGTCAAGAATATAGTCAAACGACGCCCATCAATCAACCCTCACATGACTCAAGAGGAAGTGGGCCCACCCTGACCTTGTAGGCTCGCCGGGGTTGAGTTGACCCCCACGCACGTCGCCCAATTCCCCTGGAGTTTCGGCTTCTTCTTACTCACTTCTTAGGTTAAAAAAAAAAAAAGAAATAAAAAAGCAGGCAAGCTTCAGAACCTGCACGGTCGTCATCTTTAGGTGGCCATCGAGTCGTCCCCATCATGATCGTCCCGCCAGTACGCGTCGAGAATCTCCACGGTCTTCTGGTAGACCCGGGGGTTGCTGTCTATCTGCAGATTCTCAATCTCCTCCAACCCCTCCAAGTCCTCGATCATCTGCGCGAAGGCGTTGGCGCCTCCTGCGCTTCCCGCCTTCCCCTCGGCCTTGCCGACTCTGAGGATGTGGTCGAGACTCTCGAGGCACGCGTGAACCAGTTCCTTGTCCGGGCACGGGAGGAGGTCGCAGAGCGGTTTAATGCAGCCTTGGCCGACCAGAAACCTGAAAGAGAGCATGTCAGATTCGAGTGAGAGTCGGCCTTCAAATGGCTCTTCTTTCGCAGAAAAACCTTGGCCCAGATGAAGGAAGAGCAGGGCGAAGCGCCGCACTTTATCTGTTCTGGAGTTCCACCTGAGGCGACGGTCGAGATCACCCACGCAGCCTCCTTCTTTACCTCGAACTCCGCAGTTTCCAACAGATGGACGACGTAGGGAATGATACCGGCATCAATGACGGCCTGAAGAGTGAGAAAAAAAAGACACCAACAGCAATATGATGGGGGGATGTCCCGTGTATCATGGTGAAAGGAATCACGCAGTCAGTCGCCGAACAGTGGTAGTACGTTAGTTCTTCCACGGTGGTTACCTGTATCTGCTCTGTGGTTCCTGAGGTAATGTTGGAAATTGTCCAGCAAGCTTCAATCGTTATGTCTTTCTGGCGACTGTGCTTTAGGAGCTCAACAAGAGACGGGAGCACCCGGCAGTTTATCATGTGCTGGAAAAATAAAGGGTTCAATAGTGCAACAAGGCATCCGGGATGCGCACAACAAAGCACTTTGGGAAGACAGATTAAATACCAATTTTAACACCGAAATTATACTAAAAGAAAAGTAAGGGTATTAAATTTTCCTCGAGTTAATAGCAAGTAGAACAATAAAACCATTATAAACTCTCGAACCTTATCAGTTGCCTTGGTTTCGATACAATCTTTCTATCATGATCTCAGGAGGAGGAAATGGTATTTCTAAATATTCACCAGATTCAAGTAATGTAAGTATCAGCAATTATTTTTATATCCTTCTCAAGCACCTCAACTTTTGGATTGCTGATTCTTTACAAATGACGGCTATTTTTATCTTTGGCAGATTTGTCAAAGGGGGATTCCAGAAAATAATCAACGATTGACCTATTAAGGGGTTGGAAGTTAGAGCCTTCCATAGAACAAAGCATGGAAGAACACCAAAATTCGGCCTGGTTGCATTTGGATCTTACACACTTGAGGGAAAAAATCTGTCTTAAACCACCAGCCAAACGCTCGGCCTAAAGGAAAGAGAGAAGGTTCTTCAGGGTATAATCAAGACGTGTTTTTCAACACCGTTTATAATGAGAATTATCTTCAAAACAAGTCCGCCTTCTCTATTTAAAAAACTTAAAGTGAGACAAAAAAATAACCACGCTATTACAACGACGTGGAATAAAATTTACAAAATTAAATATTTTAATTAATTTAAGTGCTCACATACTATAAAAATATCCGTCACACCAGACAATACCGACCACTATTTTTCGTATAGGTATGGTTAGTATTTTCTAGAATCACGAAGTTCAGGTTCAGTTTTCTTTTTCACTTGCCTTCCAGGATTTTTGTCCCGAATAACCATTATCTGAAAACGTTTTAAATAAGAATACGTCAGATAACATCGATGGTCTGATTTGGGCCGAATTCAGGTATGAAAAATCCGAACTCGGAAGCAAATTGGAAATTAAAAAATGAAATGGCTGTCTCAAATGAAGATTCATCTCAGCGCCAACATAACATTGTCGTGAGTACCCACCGAGCGTAAAAGTCATAAATGGGCAATGCTGCCTTCATTTACATGGGATGAGAATGTTCTAATAGAAACTAAAATCATGGTCATGTTATTCCAATTTTATTTGATGCGCATTGCTGCGTGTGATTTGGGTGATTCCAAAATTCTTCCATTCCAATGTAGAAAAACGGATCGAAAGTAATACACAGCATTTTTTAGGACAAGTGATACCTGCGTCTGAAAATCATCTCCGGAGACAATGTTCCCAACAGTTTTAATTGCAGGAACCAATAAAGACGGTGATGGGTGGCTGAAAAGTACAACGTTGAAAAATAGAATTATTTTGATATTCATCAGAAAAGTACAATGAAAAACAAAAACTAGTTCCCAAAATATGGGGCACATCAATGGCATAGGAGAAGTTTCATCCCTTACAGTAGAAGTGCAACAAGTCGAGAGCAAAAACCAGCTTCAATAATAGCTTGAATATTTTCGTGATTCCCCTCAGAGAGAAAGGAAAGTGCCCAGCAAGCATCAGCGAGAACTTCCTCATCATCTGAGCGAATCAAACGTTCAAGTGCCGAAAGAGCAGTCGTTGTCTATTCAAAAAAAGAAAAAAATATTTACGTCAACGGACGAAACAGAACATAAAATGAGAAAGAGCCAAACATAACCACACTCAAACGTCAGACCGTCTCAGAAGAGGGCTGAGGTTTTCCCCTGCATAAGTTTGACAAGGCCCACGTTGCATTTCTTAGCATGTCTGGCCTTGAGTGCTCATTGAGTGTACTCAGCAACGCTGGCAATGCACCATATCGCAGCACAATATCACGGGTCCGCGAAGAATCTCCAGCAATATTGCCCAATCCCCACGCAGCCTATACAATAAAGAAACCAAGAACGTCAGTGATATAAGACTACACAGTGGATACTCTCATGGCCAGTTTGAGTCCTCATGAGAAGCTATTTAGATGTATATGCATATACCTGCTCACGAACGTCATCGTTCGGAGAACTAAGTAGCTTCACAAGGACAGGTATTGCACCACTGTCTATAACAACCTTAGCGTTCTCTCGGGTGCCAGAAGTAATATTCGTGAGAGTCCAAGCAGCTTCGAACTGATGAATTTTTCAAAAGAAGATAAGATCAGTCATAGGGACAGATTAAGAAAAGAAATTCTCTACTAAAATGTGTATCGAATAAATTACGCATTCATTACGTAAAAGAAAACAAACATATTTTATGGTTTTCCTGCCGACTTGTCAAAAATATCGAGGATTTCCGTGTCAGTGTCCCTACCTGGAGTCGGGGACAATCTTCTCTCGTTAGAAATTCAACAAAATGAGGAACGACGCCAGATTGGATCACCGGTCCAATTGGAGGATTTCTGTCTGAATTATCAATTAAGAAAAATACCCAAACATATAAGTTGTGCGTGTGAAGGAGAATGGACAAAGCAGGAATGAAAACAGACGCTCTCTCCTGTACCACTCGACAACAACTTCCGGAACATCGTTGTCGCTTTGAGCTGCACTCTTACATCGTTTGAACGTAATCCAGCCACCATTGACGGTAGGGCTCTCAGCTTCAAGAATATATCGACAGCCACGCCAAAGGCCACCAAAATTAAGAGCCACATAACATTCACGAATACTTTTTTGAAGAATTCAATATGCGCAACGCTAGGCCACGTATCCAAGGCGAATAAGATCGCATATCAAAACGTGGTAGAGTGCGACTGGCTTACCTTCAGCTCATTCGAAGCGGCTTCTTCAGACGTAGGAAGTCTAAGCCCCTGCATTCCATCCCTCCTCTTCTTGAGCAGTCCCTCCTCCTTCTTGCTCTTTCGGATCTTCACCATGGACTCCTTCCTCCTCCGTCGGCCCTCCTCGGCGTCGACCGCCACTTTGTAGCGGCCGCGCCGCTCCTCTGCCCTCGCATCCGCCCTCTGCGACATCCTCCCCTTCTCCGGCAACCAGACCCCCCACGACGCGGGTGGCCACCAAGAAACTCCGTTTTCGGGCCTCTTTCTTGGTTATATACCCTCTCTCTGATCTCGCGGGCGATTTCAAATTTGAAGGTGGGGGGGAACATGACTTGGGCGGGACCCACAGAATCCGACCTGGCCGAACCGCAGGCGTCCACGACATCTAAAGGGCCCCACCGTACAGACGCGCGCCAAAAAGCCGTTACCCTCGCTCATAAGAGCACAAGTCGGCCCGATTACAGAGCACAATGGGTCCACCCAATCCTTTGATCCATGTGATCGACGGTCGAGATTGGAATCAAGTAGGACGAGCCCAAAAGCCCATCAGACTCGCTCATAAAAACACGGCGGCCCGATGAGATATCAGATGGGCCCACCGAATCAAAACAGGCCCACTCGATCGACGGTCAAGATCGGAATCAAGAAGCTGGGTTGCGGAAGAGGTAGAGACGTGGACGCACAGATGGGGAGAGGGCCCGAGGGAATATGTGACAAGATTGGCTTTTGATGATCGCGAAAGAGATCAAGTTTATCACGATCTAAATCTGGGGAGAGAGAGAGAAACGGGTGGACATGTGTTTGCCACGAAGAAGGTACAAATAAATCCGAGGGTAACCAGAACACTAGCGAAGCGACTCCTTGCCATTATTGCGAACTGGTCGGATAATACTTCTAAATGGGCCAACTTCCACCACGAAAATTGTATGGGCCTTTTTGAAAGGTAGTGTTGGTGGGCCGACGGGGGATTACGGAGTCGTGGGGCCCAAATCTTTCGGGAAAACGAGCTTTTGGAAAAGCAGATTTCTTCTAGAATGGATGGCTTCGAATCGGCTCCAAACGTGCCCTCCCCCGCCATCCCAAGAAAGGCATTATTGGGCCCAGAAAGATCGGAATCCCGGCCCAAACCTGCCCAACTTTTGTAGACTTTGGGAAAAAGACAATGGGTCGCATACCCAGTGGGGATGGCTCAGTTTGATAACTCTCTCTCTCTCTCTCTCTCACACACACACACACACACACGCAAGTTCTGACTTCTTATCAAATCATTACCTAATAGTTCGATAGGATCTCATTGAGAGAGAGAGAGAGAGAGAGAGAGAGAGAGAGAGAGAGAGAGAGAGAGAGAGACTTTGTTGTGAAGTTACTCTTAGGGTTTAGCAAGGGTTAACGAAAATTGGCTCCAAAAATTTGGTATGGATGAATATATCAAAGTATAGACTCACAATAAATGGGAGGCCGTGTATGTTAGCTCGTTGGTCCATTAACACCCTTAATAATCTCTAGTCAAATACTTTATTAAAAAAATCAGTAATGATTAAATTATGGGATGATGTTGGACCACGTGATTTTGAAGTGGGTTCTACAAAAAATTTGGTCTGGTTTATTTTGTCTACAAACCTATTAAATATAACAAAGAATCGATCAATATATATATATATATATATATTTCATAAACATTATTCTCATCAAAGGTGCAGTGCTTACAGGGGCTGCAATACGTGAGAACCCTACTTGCCTTTTATTTTTCTCTATTAAGATTAAGCCTTAAAATCAAGGCCATCGATAAAAATTATCGAGCTAGGTTCAAACCCTTTTCCCAGTACCAACGTCTCTCTCTCTGTCTCTCTCTCTCTCTCTATGTTTATCTATCAATATATGAACGTGGGTGCATAGATAGTTGCCTTATGAACACAATAAAAGACGCCCGGACGCTTGCTGAGTTGGGTTGACCTTGTCATGCCGACCAATAATTCACCAAGCAACCATTTGACTTGACGTTCGTAGAATTTTTTTGATACACTAATGAGAGAGAGCAATCAACGGATATGATCGACTGACTACGGCATGAAGAATCAAAACCAAGCCTGCAGGAAGATGAACCCGAAACCCTAATCACCAGCGTTCAGACAACCGGAAGTCATCGTCGTCCTCGCCATGGAAATCCTGGGGATGCCGTTCGCCTGCTCGCGAGCACACATCTTCAGATCCGACAAGCAACAGTTGCACCGCTCCTACACCGGAAACCCTAAAATACAGAATGGAGCTTCTGAGGCGACAGAGATCTTTATCTTCGAGCTACCGGAGCCTCATTCCGTGTTCATGGGGACATCCCCGATGCCCAAGGAAGGGATCTCCTAGCCCGGCCAAAGCGGCCGTCCTTTTCGCCTCTGCGTCGGCGGGCGGCGGGGATATTCCGGCGGCAATTATAGGCGGCGGATGACGTCGTCGCAGGGGAGGATATGACTGCGACGGCGACAGCGACGGCGGCGGCCGATGGGAGAGGTGGCTTCTCCTTCGGACAGGGCCTTTGACTTTGCGTCATTTTCTCCTCTCACTCATCTTCTGTAGATTCCCACCGTCTTTTCTAGCTTTCCCATATTCCCCTTCTTCCCCACGCGGGTATAAATTCCGGGTTCTCTCCGCCGGCGAGCAGAAACAGCAGGCGGCGATCTTCTCCTCCGGCAAGATGGCCGCAGAATCCGAGGTCTGCTACAATATTCCAACGCAAAACGCCAATCGTAGAGTGGCTGTTCTCCGGCGTTGATCTCACCGTGGTGCAATTTTTCTCCTATCCCGTGGGAATTGCAGGCGCCGGTGACGGTGACGGAGATGATCGTTCGCATGGACTGCAACGGCTGCGTGCAGAGGGTCAAGAGGGCGCTGCATGGCGTCGCGGGTGAGAATCGCCGCCGTCTTCCTCTTCTTCTTCTTCCTCTCCGGCAAGTCTGACAGCGGCGGCGGCGGTCTCCGCAGGCGTATCCGCCGTCAACGTCGACTTTGAACAGAACAAGGTGACGGTGGTCGGCAGGGCCGGCCTGGAGAAAATCATGAAAGCCATGAAGAAGACGAGGAAGGCCACCACCGTCAGTTCCCACTCAGAAGCCGCCGCCTCCGGCGAGACCCCCTCACCGGCGCCGGCGCCGGCACCGGCGCCGGAGCCGGAGCCCAGCCCGCCCCCGCAGAGGCTCCGCCGGCGGAGCCGCCCGCCCCGCCGCCCAGCAACCCACCGCCGCCGGAGAAACCAGCGGAGGAGGCCAAGCCGGCGGCGGAAGCCGCTGCGCCGCCGCCGCCGCCGGAGGTGAAGGACCCCCCCGGCGACGGCGTCCAAATGATCCACCACTACCCTCACCAGCACATCCTCCGGTCTCACTGGTCAGATCAGCCTCCTGCTTATGGCTACGATCACATCATCCACAGCTACAACAGGTACCGGCCGGCAGCCGGAATATTCGAGTACGCTGACCTCCGGTCGCCGCCGGTGAGCATCAGGTACCTGGACGACTATTATCGCCACCACCACGGCGGCGGCGGCGGCGGCGGCGGAAGCAACGAAGGTGCCACCATCTCCTACCACCCCCACCAGAACAACATCACTTCCATTTTCAGCGACGAGAACCCGAACGCCTGCAGTGTCATGTGAGATGGGGAAGCCAATTTTTTTTTCTCTCTGCTTCCGTTGACTTTGTGGCGGGTCAGAGCGGCTTCTAAGGAGCTCACAAGAGATGAGGAACGGCCCATGAGTCTAACGTCGGGAAGCAGATTGCCGTGCCTGGTTTAGAAGAGGAAGGAGCTTCTGGATCCTTGGATGCTATCGATCTTTCGATACTAATTGAGGAAAATATTAGCCTACTTTTGGGGCAGGAAGCACTCCTTTTGGCATCTTCTGACGACGACGACGCTGAGTTTTTAGTCAACCATTGAAAAATATATGGAGCAGTAAGTAGAACAGGTCTCCATCCATCACTGACTAAGGGACAGAGGGAATTTGAAGGATGTTATAGAGTTAGTGTACAAAGCCCTCTCTCTCTCTCTCTCTCTCTCTCTCTCTCTCTCTCTCTCTCTCTCTCTCTCTATCAATAAACTTCTGGTGTCTTCACCTGAATAAACTGTCTAGCGGATATTTTGCTCAAAATTAGTCAACCCATACGATCCAAACATATGTAGTGTAGCCCAAGTAGATGATCGACCTAAAATAATGGTACAAGGGATTCGGCATTGCAAATGCAATGAAGAAAATAAAGAATATTACCATGACAGGTAATATAATACGAATTTACTTACCCAGAATATAGCATTTAGGACAGGACAAAGTCAACTGCCAGAATATTGAGACGACACAATGTGGTTCACAGTTTATGAAACAAATGTCAAAGAACATGCTTTATTCATGCTTAAACCACCTGAGAAACTAAGGAAGTCTGATACAATTGGAAGGAATATTCAAGCAAAGGCAGCATATTCATGCTCCCATCGGTGAAAATTTTGAATCGAACAGATTATTTTTCTTGGTAACTAAAATTAAATCGCATCGTCAAGATCATTTATGAGCTATCTGCCTGTTACATACCCATATTCATCCTTTCAGTGAATACTCCGCCCAAACTGCAAGATCAACCTTCAGGAAAATAAGAACATTTCTCAACGTGGATATAAGTGGGATATGTAGCAGACCTCTGCATTGTTGAGCGCCATTCTTTTTTATTACTCATGGCTGACAGATTTTGAGAAGAAAAATTTGCAGATATATACGGGTTGCAGTGATTTAATGTCAATACAATGTTTCACATCAACTTGAAACTTAGATAATTGGAGAAAACTATAAAGAGTACACAGTGGGAACCACTTTCTGAGTATGTAAGCCAAAGAGCGCTATCAGCTTATTTAATATACTTTTTGCCATTGATGGAAAAGCCGAGCAATCCGCAGTTGGGAAATTCTCTTCTTGCGTGAGGCGACAGATTCAGTTGATTCACTCGAATGATCTTCAATAGGTTGAAGAAATAACTACCTAGATATGCAATCTGAGCAATCCCTACCTGCGAAATTGGCGATCATCAGTCAAGTATTGTGAAAGAATAATGCTTAAACTCTGACAAGTCTCGTTCCTAAGAGATGCTATTGGACATAGACGCACTGGTAGACAAGCCTTGGGGTTGAATTTCATCCATGGTTCACAAATTCATGACACAATCGGAATTGGTTTGTCAGGATTTTGGGCTACCCAATTCATTCTAGGGATGGAGCTAGCCGAGTGAAAAAAACCCAATTATCAAAACAATCAGAAAGAATTAGACTGAATATAAATAGAGCCTTTTGATCGGCTCACTTTGGGTTCTGATCAATATGAACTCTAGGCGGTACAAAGTACGCCGCTTCTGCAGAGGCAAGTAGTCGGTATCCTTTATGGGTATTTTGAGGGGGAGATGAGCCCTAAACGCTATCGATGGAAAGATCTCCCTCAATTTAGCAAAAAACCGGCAAGTTTAGTGTAACTTCTGCACATAATAAGTCAACAACAGATAGCTTCGTGCAGTTTATTTCACAAATTGGCTCTCAACACCAACCAAAATCCTGGTTATACTGTGCCTAACCGTGTAGTTTCACATCCCCTTCTTATTAGGCATAAAAATTTTTTCAGGCGAAAACAATGGATGAGATATTACTAAGCAACAATTTAGGAACTCTGGAAGAAAACTGGAAGAGATGGTGACAGGGTCCATTCGAATGTGGATGTAACGGGCCAACCATAATTCTGGACAAGTGGATCATTCAGAATAATGGGTTGATTAAGCCACGCCATAGTATGTCTTATAGCATAACACCAGTGTCTTTATTTATAAGTACGTGCGGAGGGGGATCGAATTTTAAGCCCTTACATTCTCTTGTTTCAACAGTGATGTTCGCAGAGAAAAAATATCTGACTCCCATACATGCGACCTTCTCATTAAAAAAACTATTAAGGAAAGACAAGATCGCAAAATATGCACAGGATTAAATTTGAAGTCTAGTAAAATAAACGATGCGATTGACAACAAACTAAACCATACTGATATTATTTATAAATTCCGAAGCTAATTTATAAAATTGTTCAGGATCAATTTCACAAAATGTCAATGTAAATTTCCATGGATTTATCACGTATAGGGAGGAAGAAGATAAGCCTTGCCTTAAAGAAAAATACAGCTGTGTAATTGGGGGAATCAAGTTTTTGTATCTGTAACAGATGAAGTTGTGGACCATTTTAGATTGCTTGGTGTTGTAGAAGCATTAACTTCAATATTCAAGGTTTGAATTTTAACATTGTGAGTACTGGGAATTATCATTAGAGAATGGCCAATGAGTATTTACCAGAAACTATGGAATTCTTCCTTGCAATCAATTGCTGCATCAAGCATATTAAATACTGGCGGAGGGTGTGGATAGTTGAACCCATGCAAATTCCTCCTTGTAGCCAATCCCTGCTTCACATGAAGCCATGCATGTGAACACAGCAATGGTTGCCCAGTCAAGAGAGTCAGGATCATTTTTCACGCCAAAGTAGTAAAGCAACTGTGGTAATATCTGCAAGACAACATAATAACAGTTTTAATACAATGTGAAGAACAAACAACCGGAAAAACACTATTGGAAATGAAAAACATGAATTAATATAGCTAAATAACCAAATTTTGTGTTCAGCAAAACTGACTGTACGGTATGAAGACACACGAATAGAAACTAGGAAGGGAGCGTAGAAAGGGAGATCATCACACCTGGAATTCATAGCTTAATGGGCCACCACAATAGTTGCATTTAGGAATATCTGCTTTAGATGGTCTGCCTGCAGACAAGGGCCATAAGGGTTTTGCCCTCACATCCCTGCAATATCTGTTGTAATTCATGACAGGGAATTATCATGGTCAGTATTTTCAACTTAAGAAAGAGCAAGTCTATTCATATCGGTAAAACATTACATGAAGTTCGCAGGTAAAATCTTAAGATAGGTTAGGTTTTCTATTACAGACAAAAACTATGACGGACTAGAACTTCGGTTCCTTTATGATCAGCACAAAAGAGTGAAGAGAATGAACCAACTCCAATTAGTAGCTAAATGAGTTCACAACATGAACTGGTACTGTAACCTACTTTCATTGGCTTTCCTCCTTTCTTTTTGAACTTTAGAATTCAGTAGAACTCGTACAAGATCATAATTCAGTAGAACTCGCTCATCTTCCAAAGTGCAAGTAAACATAAGTAATGTGGCTTGTTTCCAAAAAATAACTGACTATGCCACTGATAATCATTCAAATATTGTAAACGTTCACTAGCCTAGAGAATAGATAATCTCTACATGAATGCAAACGCGTGCGCTCACACACGCACACACAAAGGAACACAATATGGAAGCTTAAACCTAAAAACATCCTTCTTACTGACAGCAACACAAAATAAAGTTGAAGCACAAAATATTTAATAAGCACAACGAACAAAAAACTTACCGTAGGACTTGTTCAGGAGCATCAGCAATTCGTTCTTGGAATGATGCCCAACTTTTCTTATCATCATTTATCTGAACAAATTAGAGAACGATTCAGGAAAAATACACAGACAGAATGGAATATACATGTATACATATATATAAACGTTACTCAACCTCAAACTTGTCAAACCAAGATTGAAATGCTGAGCTTGAGTCATCAGATTTGGCTACTAACGACAGACTTGATCCATTATCCACGGTCATATTCTCATCTGTAACACATTCATCCTCATTGATGATTTCATATTCTGGCCACAGCGTCCTACAGGCAACTGACAACCTCGAGTGAATCAGTTTAGAGACATGTAAGGTATGAGACAATTTCACAAAGGAAGAATTGACACTAACATTTATGTGTTTCTGGCAAACTTTCATTTTTACAATTTAGGATAGAGTCGCTGATTTGAGAAGAAATAGACTGACGACAGTCACTTTTATGCCCTGAACGCCAGTGCAAAGCCTGGAGGAAAAGGGGAAGCATTAATATTTTCCATCAGAGAAAGGTAACTACTGCTGTTTATTTAGGTTCTCAGAAGATTACCTGATGTTTTTCCGAGCAATAACGTGCTCTCCTGCAACTACTGCAAAGTTTGTCACCTTTCCACGTGCCACACCAACAACAAAGTGGGGCTGACAGCATCAACAAAAAAATAATGTAAAGAAAGCTGTTGCATTAGGAATACAGGAAGCACGGATCCAAAAAGGCATTTCTATTTTTCTCCTCTTCTAAAGTGACTTACTGAGATTATTGTATAGTAACCATGAGATATAATGTATTATCAAACAAGCCCAAACAAAGAAGAATCAAAGGCGAGCTGACAAGAAAAAGTGCACAGAGGTGGATGCCAATTGAAACTGAGAATTTCAACCAATAGACACCAGAGTAATGGAAAAAGTAACAAATAAACAAGGTGTAAAGAATTTAGGACGACAGTGAAAATATCTTTGAGTTTTGTCCGAAAAAATGGCGACGTGACTGAAGAAGAGACTGGAAAAATCCAGTGCATAGCTAAAAGATACTCTCTCGGAATAAAATGACTTAAGAACGATATTCCGAACGAAATAGGATTCATCAATGATGAAAGGTCTCCAGAGATCATGATATCGTGTATATATGCTCAGACTAAGTCGTCGTCTATGAGAGATCCACTAGAATAAATGGACAAAGTCATAAGAAAAAAATGAAGACATAGTTACCTCCAGCTCCAGACGGCTTGTCAGAGCCATCGTACAATGGAGGCTCACTAGAGTAGAAGGGATTAGAACGAGGTAGCTGGCAACGGAAGACCTTCACACTTCAGGCATCATTTACATGGGTCAGAGGTCAAAGTAGATTGAACTAAGTTAAAGAGAGAAGTGCACATTGAAGGTCGGAGGGATCATCGAGACTAAAGTAGCGGGGTAGCGGGCACCTTCTAGAAGGATTATCCACTCTTCGCTTCCACTGCTCATGCTGGTCTTGGAGAAGGCATTTCATAGACGGGCACATGAACACGTACAATGTCCTGTGGAAGGTGGCCTCCTCCTCGGATATTGGAGCATAAGCCTAACGCACATTAATACGAGTAAATCTGATTGCATCCCACGTGAAACAAGGACCTGGGTAAAGAATCACTCATGAAATGTGAACAGGTGAGTTTGGCAGGCAGGCGGCTGACCTGCAGGAGGAATTGCAGCGGCTCGCCACAGAACCCACACTTCCTGGACTGCTCCGACGGCAAGTTCACTGGGTCCAACCACGCCTGCGATCAATTATAATATAAACTCCATCAGATAAAGAAAAAAAAACTCTAAACATAGACAACAGCAGAAGCGAGATCTCTGGGGTTTGAGTCGCACGGGCACGCCTCCGGCTTTGCTCGGGAAGAAGTGCCGGAGGAGGGTCTCAGAATTCTCAGGCTCCTCCAGAAATCCTAGCGTCGTAATGGAATCATCCTCGTCCTCCTCGTCCTCCTCATCCTCCTCATCCTCTTCGTCTTCTCCGTCCTCCTCCTCTTCCACGTCGTCGCCGTTAACCGCGTCCATAACACCACCTTCCCCCTCCGCGTCGACGGGATCAATCCGGAGAGACCTGAGACCATCCCCTACCCTCGCCTCCTCCACCTCGGTCTCCATGGGCGTCGGCATCTCCGCTGCACAGAACCCCGCCGCCGGCGCTTGGCGGCGAAAGCGGGCGAAGGAGGGTTTTTCTCCGGGGGGGTGTTTCTTCTGCCGTCGTGAAAGTAATGGGCTTCCCGCCGGCAATTCGGGCCGGTCCCCAGCCGGCTAATGACCGGACCGGGCCGGACCGGACCGGACCGGCCCTATCTTTTACCACCAACATTGTTCAAAGGAAAACAGACCATCTGAAAAATATTCAAATAAAACCTTCACTACAAATATAAATCATATTTTTTTTCATATTAATTCACCAACATTTATTTATTCTTTGATAAATAATAAATATTTTATTAATGGAGATGCCTTTTTTCTTACTAGATAATGAGTGTTGCAAATTATAATTACTTTTTTATCTATAAAAATATATAATCATATTTTTTATAAAAATCAGAAATTTTTATCGAAATGGAATAAAAAAAAGGGGCCTTAAACCCATAAATAGGGCATAGTGGTTTTTTATTTATTTTTATATGGGCATAATATTGTTTAGTGACCGTATAAATCTACAGGAGGACTTTTATTTACTATACTTTGAGAAGGTCGAATCCTTGTGGGGGAATAAAAAAATATTACATGTTCTAAACCCATGAATGATGGTATACATAATAATATTGTTTAATGATGGTATAATTTTAAATATTTAACTAAAAGGAGGGCTCTATGGAATATATATTGACATGGAGTCGGGAGGAATAGAAAATATTAGGCGTTCTAAATAGTGTGTAAACCCATGAACGATGGTATACGTAGTAATATTGTTTAATAATGGTATAAATAAAAATATTAACTAAAGGAGGACTTTTGTGGAATATACTTGACAAAATGGAATACTTGTGATTGAGTCCGGGGAGGAATACAAAAATATTAGGTGTTCTAAATGATGTGTATAAACCCACAAATGATGATGTAAATAAAAATAATTTTACTTTTTAATTATGGTGTAAATAAAACTACTAAAAATAAATGAGGGCTGTTATGCAGTATACATTGACAAAATCGAACCCTAGCCGGGGGGTCGGGGACGGATAAAAAAGTATTAGGTGTTCTAAATTGTGTATAAGCCCAAAGAGGATGTATACACAAAACAAGTGTGAATATGTCTTAAATAAAACTATTAGACTAAAGGAGGAACTTTATGTAATATACCTTGACAAAATCGAGTCCTGCGTTTACAGAGTTGGGGAGCTCTGTAAACCCCTCTCAAAAGCCTAGCGCGAGTCCTCTCCCGAGAAGAGCTCACAGGGTAGAGCGGCGGCCGTCCGGGGAGGGGGAAGAGCATGGCGACGAAGGAGCAACGGGGTCTGTCGAAGAAGAGGAAGCGCGGTGGAGGATCGAAGGGTGGCGAGGGAAGAGGGGAGAAGCCGTCCAACCCGAAGAAGCAGAAGTACATTTCCTCCGGCTCCTCGAAATCTCCTCAGGCCAAGGGCTTTAAGAAGTCCGCGCCAAATTCGAAACCGAAGCCGTCTCTGGCTAAGGACTCGAAGAGAGCACCGCCGAAGTTGAAAGCAGTGAAGGCCGCCCCGTTTGGTAAAGCTGACGCTTCTATCGGGGATAATGGCGAGGTTCTCTCCAAGAAGGACCGTCGCTTAGTCGCTAAGGTTTTAGTTAACTCTGTCTGCTCCTTTTTTTTCTTTCTCCATTTTACCGCGCGGAAGTTGAGGTGTGCACCGTAGACGCGTTATTTTTTGCACCAAGTTTTGAACGAGGAGTCCGTTTGTACAGCATACAGTCTAGGCGGATTATGTGATTCGACATAAACGCTTGTTTATGTGATTCGACACTCGAAACCAATCGTAATGAGACCCGATTGCTCGTTTTTTCCTTTTGAAGGAACTGGCAGAGGCGAGGAAGAAGAAGAGGAAGCTGCATTATACTCTTCAACAGGTAAGGCTGATTACCGTGTAACATGTTCGTAGGAAATAATTAGACGTGATGTTGACTGCGAATTTTGATTGTTGAGGAACTTGCCACCCTTTAAACATACAATATAAATTTCTAACTTTTGATTTCAAAGTGTATAATATTTTATCATGCGTTAAGGCTTTTATCTTTCTGCCCAGCACCATTTTGTACGGTGATGCAAATTCTACTGGAGCTGAAAATTGTTATTTTCGCTACGGCAGGGTCCATTGCTCTGTCTTCTTCTGTACATATCATTTGATTAAATAAAAAAACCAATTATTGCTCCTCCTGACATTTGAAAATTTTCTAGTTGTATCGTAATTCATCCTTTCTTTTGTAAGAAAATGCCGTGTTATCATTCAAAATGAAATGAAATCGTTACCTTTTAATTTAGGAGCTTGCTTTGCTATGGGAAAAAATGAGGCGTCGTAATATAGCCAAGGATGACAGATCCAAGTATGTATCTTACCCTTAGATTTTTTTTTTTTGGAATTTTTTCCTTCCATTCTGAGACTTCAGCATCTCTTCAGGCTAGTAAGTGAAGCTTTGCGGAAGATGGCTGGGAAGATTGCAGAAATTGCTAGCTCTCATGTTTCATCACGTGTACTTCAAGTAAGCTCTACCTGTCCAGAGTCATTGTCTTCCCCTTTCCTAATTTCGCTTTAATAAAATCACGTACTTGAAGGAAGACTCGATGCCAAATATCAGACTGTGCACTTTTTTATCCTTTCTGGCAAAGCAAGACCAGAGATTGGAATAGTGTTATAGTTCCGCTTTAGTTGAGGTGGTTGTGAATTGTCGCTTAAGTTTGCATACGCTATGTGAACATGCTACTTCGAGATACGTTTTCTAAAAAAATTTCCTTCAATTTCATGCTCAACTGATAATCACGAATGAAAAATTGTCAACTCTCTGCGTCAATCACTGAGAATTTCTTCATGATGAT
The DNA here is from genome assembly GCA_024713555.1 of Spirodela polyrhiza. NCBI lineage: Eukaryota > Viridiplantae > Streptophyta > Magnoliopsida > Alismatales > Araceae > Spirodela > Spirodela polyrhiza. The sequence goes on from CM046534.1 coordinate 6,556,642, forward strand.
ATTCTTTCTTATAATGTGGCTACATCCCTTTGCCAGACATGCATCAAATACTGTTCTCAAGCAGAAAGAGAAGCTGTTTTTGTAGAGCTTCAGCCGCATCTTCTTACTCTCTCCCGTAATGTTTATGGAGTCCATCTTGTGAAGAAACTGCTGGACAACGGTATGCTTTACTTCGAATAGGAATGTTTATTTATCCACAATTATGTGAATTTTTTATGAACTCATTCTTCACAGCTACGAAGAAACAACTGGATGGCTTCATCTCCTCTCTTCATGGGAAGGTCGCTTCTCTCCTTCGGCACATGGTTGGATCTGTTGGTATGTGGCAATTGTGTACAAAAGTCGTTCCCTTCCTGCAAATGACCGAAACAATATCTGCTGTTTTCCCTTTTTCGCCATTAAATGAAAGATGAATGGAAGGTTTTCCGTGTGGGAGGCTGACAAGCTATTAGTTTCTTTAAGTAATTACTCACGTAGATATTCACGTTCATTTTGGAGCCCTCTTGAGGCTTTCGTATGAGCAAAAATTGCACTGCCCTCAAATTGATGCAGTGGCATAATCACGAACAAGCGTCACAGGTGCATGACTTATTGTTGTCAGTCTCTCTCCCTTCTATTCTCCACTTTGGGGTTGCTCTTGCATTGCCTGTTGAGCATCTCTCTTCCATGTCTGACCTTTTTCGGTTGCAGCTACATAGGGAATTGAAAATTGCTTGAAAGTTATAAAATTTTGTATGGATCTTTATCATAATAACTATAAGTAACGTTAAAGATATATTATGGTATTCATATTAATGTCATATCATTTGTGCAAAGGCCCTTTTCATCATTTTTACCCCAACCCAGCAAGACCTAATCCTCAAAACCAAGTTTTGATGCCTGCATTCACTACCGTGCAGGTTTCTAGTGCCTTCTTCTCTATCTAGTTTCCTTGTCACGAATAAGTTTGGCATATTGTTATCATGAATGGACCATCCTAAACGTTCTTCTCTTTGTTTTCACTTCAATTGTCGATTTGGTGCCAAATACAACATTGCAGATAGCCCAGTGTTCTGCCATCCTCATATAGAGTCTATCATGCCCATCTTATATAATTTTCCTGTCAGGTAAATTTGTTTAAAATTTGGTCGTCACGAAATTCCCATTTTAAGAAGAAAAATGCATGTAGAATTTGTCTGCTCAAGGAATTATCAAGGTAGACCAGGGTATAAAACAAAATAAGATCCACAGAATTGAAATCTGAATTATAGCAGTCAAAGAAGATGATTGAGTAAGTTTATTACTGGTCACCAAAGTCTTTGAGAAGAAATCCTGCCGTGCCTCCTTTATTGTCGTAGTTTGTGTCAGTTTTTAGTTCCTCCTGCAATTGGCTAATCGGTCAAAAACGTAAAGGTGTGCATCAAAAGTTCCTGGTAATCCTGTCTCTTTTCGTCCCCCCAACTTCCTCCAGCCGAGAGGAAGTTAATGGTAATACAGTACGCCATCTACCGCTCCCCATGTGAATCCATCCTAGTTTTATTTTGTTGTTAGCATTGGTATCTCTGCATCTGCTGGATGGCAAAAGCAAACCATAAAAACAAGTTGCCAAACCAATCATCTATAACAAGCTCTTATGTACTTATTGGAACTTGAATATGTGTATCATGAAGTTTTGCCATCGAACTATCAGAGTAGATTGAAAAATATTGGTAGAGGATGAGAGGAACGATAGTTGGATAATTGCATGTGTTATTTTGGATCACATTCTAAACGCCTATTTTCTTCCTTCAGTTATTGAACATGTTTTTCAATTGGGAAATGCATCTCAAAAGCAGAGTCTTTTGTCAGAGCTGTATTCAGCCGAGCTTCAGTTATTTAGGGATTTGACCTTGACCAATGGAGGCAGGTGAGATAGCCTTTTTTGTAACGCTAATATGCTTTCTTATTTTATTCTACACTTCACATGCCGTCTGATTGTTTGATTTGGCTGAAGTTGTGATGTTGTTTGTGGAATTGGTGGAATTTTATCCCTAAATTTGTTTGTCTGCTACTGTAAGGGTCCATTCCGCATGAGTTCTTGCTTTTCTTAGGAGGCCAGCTAGCTTCCCTTTTCCGAATATCCCCCATCCCCCCTTCGGTTGGGGGGGGGTTATTGAATAAAAAAGATTCATCCGCCATAAACTTGATGACATATATTAACCAGAGGTTTTATCTCAATAAAATCATTGTTCATGTAAGATACATATACCGGTATTTTATCATTTCTGAAAACTTTAATACAATTAGCATGATCAGCACTAGGCTTTGTCGTGTATGGGGAACAGCTTTTTTCATCATAAAATTCCCTCTAATTTTTCTAGGCGTGCTCAAAATTTCTTTTTGAAAATGAATAGTGCTGCATAAATTACACTTGGAAGGAGAGAGGAATACACAGATACATGAACGGTCAGCTCTCAAAACAGACTATCCATATTGTGTGTTCACAGTCTGTTAGGATTGTATGGATCTTTTTAAGGCCTCAGCATCCTTAATATCAGCGAAGAAAGCCATTATTTTAAAAGTTCGTAGCCCACTCTCTCATTCTGAAGCATATAGCATGATGCTGCAACTTTTTTCTTGTTTAATCGTATCTCATTGTTGTTAGTTAGATGTTTCCACTCTAGGGGGTAAGACTTTTGTTCTCATTGCGCATATATACACTGAAGAAACTTTCTTGATGAGGCTGGTAACGTAGCACCTTGTTGGGCCTTCAACGCACTCACGCCATGTCAAATGGATTTTTTTCCGTGGACATATGAGGAACGCCCATGATTGATTCTTGCTCGTCTCGTTTCATTTCGGTTGGTTTCCCCATCAGATCTCGTCTTAAAGACAGTTCCTGATATCTTGCCTTTTCTAGTTGCCTCATGTTATAATTTTTATGGTGTTGTCTAGTATGCCTGAACTCCTGAGCCATTTAGGCTGCTTAGGCAAGGGTAATCTTGAATCGGCAAACGCATTTTCGAGTTTCTGAATGGTGCGATGTGAATGTGTTTGTCAAACGCAAAGCTTTCTGCAGCATTAGCGACACCTCTGAGACAAGAATCTAACCCACCCTCAAATATGGCTTTCTCTTCCTTCCATTCATATCCTGTCTCTGACCTTTTATTCACCATTAGATTCCTTACATGTTGAGCTGTTGGGGCCCTTGGAAGGAGACGAACGGGCATAGATATGTGTTAATGCAATTATGAATTTAAATAGTGATTTAAATGCCTGAAAGGATTCTGTGTTCAAAGGCAGTGGGGTGTTGTGAACAGACACGAGTCGTCCCTGCATACCTTGCAGACATCATGGCCAATTCTGTTGTCAAAAATTCAATTGTGGGTTATATTTTAACTAAACTTTTGGTTTATCTGAGTATTTAACTTAGTAATCGTTATTTATGTCATTTCACGAGATTTTTTGATTTTATTATTGTGTGCACTCGTCCATATTTTTCATCTTATTTATCACAAATTCATAATAACTATTCTTAAAATAATTCTTAAATACATTTAAAAATCCATTACCTAGGCAGAAAGGTGACAAACCATTGGCTTGAATAGTTCACACGAGCATTGACAGCTAAAGGAGTATTTTTATAATCAGAGTAGTTCCATGGACGATTGATGCGAGGTTTTCTTCATTATTCCTTTCCTTACCGAATTTTCTTCTGTTTAAATTTTTTTTTTTGAAAACATATATGGATGTATCTTTCTAAGCTCCTTCTCAACTCCCCAAAGATCTTCCCTTTTTTAAGGACTTAGCTGTCAGGCCTGGTTTAAATTGCAGAGGAATCTGGTTGGCTCTTAAAACCTTACTGATATCCTGTTAGCATGAATGGATTCCCTGGAGTGGACAGCCCACTTGATCCTGGGAAGGGGAAAGCTAAGCATAAAGCTTTAACTGCTTCCTGGGTAGAAAAGGGAAATCCTTATTTTTTCGGGGGAGTGTGTGGGTGTGGCGGCATAATTTTTTTCTCATGGATAAATCATCATCTGGATGGATTCTAGGAGGCATAACCGGAGTGGAGTCCAATTCCAACAATGAACTAGGCATAGATATTTTTTCTATATCTTTATCTTGCTTGAAATCAAGTGAGATCTAAATTTTGATTTTAGCTTGCAAAATGCAAGATCTTTGGATGCCAAGCCACCAGGATCAAAGTCAGCAGTTATTGGAAACATTCTGAGAAATATTCCTTGTTCAAACATCTGAAGTGAACTCAATCCTGCGCCTGAGTATTCACAGCAATGGACATGTAATCAGAGACCATCTATTGAAACAGTAACATGTTCTCCTGTCTGATCACTGAACGGTTTTAAGCATCATGTTGTGTAGCATGTTCTAATTGTTTCGTCATGGAAGTATTCTAAGCGCCTGAAAATGATTTTGGGATTAAAAAGTTTTGTTTTCTGAAATTTAATGTTCCTCTCAAGGAGAACATTTGTATCATGACGAAGTCCTCTGAAAACAACACCATGCAAAGTACGTTACTTGGTATCTGCCAATTGTCTGGCTGTTACAGATTTAAATTTATTCTGAAGCAAATATTGCAATAATTTTGGTTTCTGAACTCCATTACAGTTTGGTTTGTTTGATCTCCTTCTAACGGTTGTGATTGAGCTGCCACTGATGTAATGTGACATATTTTATTATTTTTTATATCTTTGGTTATAATTACGGTTTTCCCTTCTGGTTGTGCTTTTAAATTTTCCTCCTGATTTTATGCTTATGGTCTTTTTTTTCCTTGTTTGGATTTTAGGTGTCATTCTTGTTTTATTTTATAAATTTTGACGATGGTAACTCGGAGACCTAAAATTAGATTTTCATCTTTGTTTAAACAGGTTAACTGATATAATTTCTAAACTGGGCCTGCAAAAATTGTCGGTGTTACAGCACATGAATTCTGTAATTCAGCCAATTTTGGAGAAAGGAATCGTTGACCATTCAATAATACACACCGTATTGGTTGAGTACTTGAGCATTGCTGACAAGGTAATTGATGCTTCACAGGTTTGACTGTATTTATTTATCATTTGCCTACAGCTCACTGTTTTGTCTGATTCAAGTTCTCCAAAAGTCGTCTGCAGCAGATGTCATCCGGCAGTTGTCAAGCTCACTGCTTGTTCGAATGATTCACACAAAAGATGGTTCAAAGCTTGGAATATTGTGCATTAAGCATGGGGATGCTAAGGTCTGTAACGCTGACTGAAGAAAACCTTTGTTCTACCTTGGCAGTTGATTTTTCTGATGAGTGATAAAACCATCGGTGTGTCAATTTGTATGCTTATACCCTTTCACAAACTTAATTGGTTGTAAGGGGCCTTCGAAAATTTTCTAAAATTGCTAAATGATTTTCAATGAAATCATAGAACTATTTTAATTCTCGTTCATAATGTAGTTCAACTGCTTTTCTTCAGTATTTCTACAAAAGGATATCAACGCTTATGTTTTGCTCTGCTGTAGTTTGGATCATTCCAATATATTAACAACGTGCATATATCTTTAACTTTTGATTCCTTTGAATTTTCATCGAATATGTCCGGTAAAAAATGGTATTAAATATGGACCTTCTAAGGCATGAGTGTGGAGACTAAATAGGATACCATAATTTTGTTATGATTGATCATATGAATTGCTGATCACCTGACATGAGTGGAGGCACTCTGCATTTCCTTTGAAACATTCATGTTTCTTTGAATGTGGACATTTAAGGCTTTATTGTGGAGGTTTGACATGATAAGAGACTTTTTTATTGTTGACCATATGGATGGTTAATACACTTTCTGGATTTCTTTTGAGGTGAAAATGTTCATGTTTGATCATTGTTTCCTTGATCATAATCATTTTATCCACGCAAACGCATATCTTTTCCGCATGCATTTGGTTCATGGACCGATAAGCTATCTCCCAGAGGTACATATGAAAAGCAATTTGATGTCAGTTTTTAACTGTTATTGAGATCTGATTTTACCAGGAACGGGCTTTTGTTTAGTGGAGGAATGGCAACTTTGGAACGATGCTAAATCATAACTAGTGCGATTTACCACGTCTTAGAATAAGGTTCACCAAGAAATTGAACGAAATGATGTGTGATTATCAGACAAGTGTGACTTAATCTTACGGTATGAAGGTCATCATATAGAAATAAAACACGAGAGCTATATGCACATTTTAAAACATGCTAGAAATGCATAATTTCAGAAATCAGTTGTATTCTACTGAGACTTTGGATCCATATCGAAAGGCCTTGACATTTCAAGAATTCTTCAGAAGCCTTGTTTCTTCAACATCAACATTTTGAACAATTAGAGTACGTCTTCCTGTACTGCCTACCAATAGATATGTAAATGACAGAAGGGCTGGTCTTTCCCGGACTGATATCTACATACCGATCAATAAGATGAATGAAGCAAGCTTGAGCAAGTAATGAGTAGGAGAACTCTGATTTCAATATTCTGCCACAGAAACATGCAGATAACAGTTTCTTTTTTCAGGATCTGGTATATTATCCAATATGAGGTTGTCATTTGCCCCCATTACAGGTTGTTAAATGAATTAGACGATTTACGGTTGAAGGGTGCTTGCTTATGGAATAACCCGGTACAACTAAATTTCTTGTTGTCTGAGATTTGAAATTTGCAGTTAAGACAACAATATAAATGAAACTTGATTATGATTAGCCCTTTACTCTTTATGAATCGAAAGACTATGGTCACATTTAATTGCGGTCATAAACAAGTTTGAAGCATGATATTACCCTTATTTGAAAAAATGCTCTGTATGTGGGCCAATGGGTTCATTGCTATATGTTGCATCACTATGGCCATTTTTTTTCTAGTCATTTGACTTCTACCCTGCAATATTTACAATGAGATTTTGCCTTGTGTTTTCCCTCTTCTCAGAGATCGTCAATACTGAAGTTAACTTTTCATTTAAGATCAAAGTAAAAGCTCTTTATTTTCAGGAACGAAAGAAGATTATCAAGGGTATTAAAGAACACGTTGGGAAAATTGCTCAGGACCAATATGGCAGCTTAGTAAGTGCGCCCGCGTCATAATTTTTTTGGGATTGCTCTACATGACCCGAGTGCGACCCTTTTACGAGTTCTAAAGCTCTGATTAGGGTTATCTTTGGCTACTGAAAATTTCCCATTTATTTTGGGTTGTTTTTGAATTGACATACAAACTGAGTAACGTGTTTCCATGTTAATCCTATTAGCAGTTTGATATTTATCCTGTTGTCAGTTATACCACCATTCACTAATTCATATACGCACATCTTTAGTTGTTCCGCTATGTCTGGGACTCGGGCCTGAGTTTTGATATTATTTTATATGTGGTCTTGAATTGCACATAAGAACTGGGTGTCTGGGCATTTATTCGAGATTTAACCGCCTACCCTACTCTGCCCCAATTGTCCAGATCTCTGCTGTTATCAGGAAGCATGTGAAGCTAGGCAAACTTTCCTTAATTGCCTCTTTCTGTTATCCTCACTAGTCCTCCCGTGCTTTATTTTTTAAGGATAAGCAGTATGAGAAATTTGTTTTAGCCACTTCCATAGTACTCTTGCTCCTAGTGTTCTTATAGAAGGTTCTAATTAAAATTTTTATTTTCCTACCGAAATATCCTTTTCATCAACTTCTGCTTATGATGGCTTGATTTGAAGTGTACATTCAGTTGTAATATCTGACTTCTAATAGTGCTCTGTGGTTTGGTATAGTTCTTTATAGGAATATATGGACATCATATGCAGTAGCATCCGACAGAAATGGCCTGGAAAAAATACCCGCGAGATTAATTTACATTTGCAGCCAGGTCTGGGTCACCTATTAGTAGCAGACACGTCTGTTGCACCTATACGCTCATAATTATTTGAAACGGAGAATTCTCCTTTATTCTGTTCTATACAAAATCATGGTATATGATCGAACTAGTTAGCCTATATTGATTGCACCACATATCCCCTCAGATCCAAGGTTATTATTTTTGTGGTATGTGAAGGACACTCATCAATTTGACCTAATTTTAATTGTTCCTGACTCTACTTAGTGAAATCCAGCATTCTCGAGATTGGCCAAAAGTCGCAATCCATTACCGATTTAGAGGGGATGCCATAAGGAGAGGTACACAATTTTCCCCAGGAGAGTTAAATAAAATAACTTCCTCCATCCTATGAAAAAGGGGGCGAATTGTGTTGGTGAGAACCAAAAATTCGCAAAAAATAATCTGATGGGAACTTTATTCCAGCTTGTATATTATTCTGATTTTACTCTATAGTCCTGGATCCCTGATTTGTTATGCTGGAAACTGGCACCATCTTCTGATATGATGTTGAAAGATAGAGTGCCCTACACCCAATTTTTTGTTAGTTGAAATCAGGTTTCCTCTCGCTTTATGATTTTGTTTATGGCTTCTAGGGGACAACATCGCTGAACCTGCAAACTTAACCATTTTTGTCGCAAACTTTCCTCCTTTCACTCACGGAAGCACAAGGCTGTATATTGTTGAAATAAGGCCGATAGAATCCTAATGCTTAAACATGCGGCATAAGACACATTTGGGTGTTACAGTGCTCCCATTATTCTGGTAAGGTTTTGCAATATACTTTGCATCTCCTTTTAAGTTTTATGAGTTCGACATAAGGAATACTATTTTGTTGGTTATCTTCGTTAGGAATATCTCGAATGTGAGTGGTAAATAACCTGGCTTTAACGAAGTTCTTCCAACCAAACCTGATCATTAGAGGCTCACACAATATCTGACGGAAAGTTTCCCTCTCACTTTCCATTTCGTGATGATTCGTCCACCATTGCTTCTGAAGAGAGAATAGTGGGAACATATTTTGCAGAATGTTGAATTCTTCAACCTGTCTTGTAAGATTCTATCTATAAAGAAATGACCAATACTGACCATCTGCTTCTGATATAGTTTGGTGTGTGCTCTCCACGCCTGATATACTTCCAAATTCTAATCAATTATTATTATTTTTTTTCTATGTTGCCAAGGCCTTGTGGAAATCCACTAGTCTGATCTATAGCTTCGCGTAAGAATGCTCCATTTACTGCAGTTATGAACGTAGTTTTTTCCACAACATATACCCTGCTCACAACCATTTACTTGGGAATGCTTTATCATTCATATCTGTTATTTCCAAATCCACTTCTGTTTTCCTACTGCCAATTCTACCCCAGATCTGGACGGTTTTTTTTTCTCTTCATGAATTTTCCCGTTACCAGAAAAGGAAACTCGAATAGCTTCAATTCTGTACCGATTTCTGGAGAACAGAATGTAGATGAAAGAAAATAGCAATTGGCAATGCAGACATAGGGAGACCATCTTCGTGATGAGTGGGTTTATGCTTTCCAATGCCCTTATAGTTGAGTCCTTAATGACTTGACCGAATGGTGATATGCATCTATCTAGCCTTAAACTCCTAGGGTTCTTCAAAGAGGTCACCTGTTCTCAATTGATGAGGATTATGTGTTGTGTAGATGTAGATGATCATCCAATCCATTTGAATTTTATTTAAAAACCGTTGTGCATAGGTTCATAATACAATTCCATCTGATTATATATAAAAGTATTATCAAAATCCAATTTCAGGACCGCACTTTCCTTTGTTTTCACTTTCAATAGGGAATGGTTATCTAAATGTTCTGTATCTATATAACTATAATAATGCTTTAATGTATATGATGTAAAGAAGAGCTTTCAATTCCTCACCTTTATGCCTTCTAAAGATGGCTGTGACAGTGGAAAGTTTCAGTTAAATTATCATATGATGAACCTTTTTATCGTCCTTATTGAAATAAATCACTGGCATTGATTTCATAATTGATAGCATCTGAACTTCTGGAAGTGTGGTCATGTTTTTCGGCTCAGGGTGACTGTTAAATGGCCAGATAACATAGAGAAAATATGGAAAGGCCGATCTGCCAAGAACAATGTAGCATAAAAAAAGAAATCAAATAAATGAATACCATTTATGCCAACATGTCAGTTTCATTAAGATGGTATTGCTCATCATTCACTATTGCCAATTATCTTATTCTGTTGGGTAAAAGCTCTTTGTGATTTACTTGTCTCAGCTCTCTAATCTATACTGTCCTGTGCGCTTGTTTTTTTGTCTGGTATCTTATTTTGGTATATTTTGTGTTCAGGTCCTTACTTGCATTCTTTCTGTAGTTGATGATACAAAGCTTCTAACGAAGGTTAGTCATGCTCGTTGGTTTTGGTTTTTCTCGTGATGATTTATCCTTCTGGGTTAATTATCTTTCTTTGATAAAAAATTAATTCAGCATTTATTATATCAGGTCATCATACGTGAGCTGCAGAAAATACTAAAGGAACTTATTTTCGATAAGGTACATTCCTTTCAGGGAATGCCTGAGGCTTTATTGCATTTGACTTATCATACTTTCTTATTGGATATCTTGATTCCATCCATGACGTTAAACCTGTGTTTTGTTGATTTGATAGAATGGAAGGCGGCCAATATTGCAATTACTCCATCCACAGTGCCCACGTTATCTGAGTCCAGATGATCTGGCTTCTTTAAATTTATCTGTACCTTCTCTGTGTTCAAAGGCAATTCTCCAACCTTAATTTATGAACTTACTGTTGTCTGTTGGCGACACTCCAAGTAATTATTTTTTCCTTCTTTCCAGGGTAAAGAATCAGAAGTAGTTGATACAAGTTCAAGTGAGCATGCTGCGACATCAGAGAATCCTGAGAGTGATTCTGAAAATAACCTGCATCTAGCTGAGGGTGGTGGGAAAAAGGATGATGCTCTGCGAAGATATCAGCTCCTTGTTGACAGTGGTCTTGCTGAGGTATTTTAATAATCATATAATTCAGAATGATATTATGTGATCAAAGTCGATGTTAACTCATGTTTCTTTGATAATTCGTTCCTCTGAGGTTATTGTTCATCAGCAGTCAGCTCACTCTTGATCTGGAGAACTATACAAAAAAAAAAAAACAGTTTATTTTCTTGGTGCTGCTTCGATAAGCTTTTATTTTGGTTGAAGGATCAATGTGACTTCAATCCTTAGCTTTATCCACTTTCTAGAGCTCCATGAATTGGAAAGTAACCCTGGATGAACATGTACGAAGAGAGGGTGGCAGTGAAATTGATTATAAATTGATTCCCCCACCCCCCCTTTTTTTTTTCAGAGCCTCATCGCCGTATGCACTGAGTGTGCTGGCGAGCTACTTCGGTCAAATTTCGGCAGAGAGGTCATCTATGAGGTGAGGTCCCCTTCTGGAACATAATCTAGGTATATTGGATTTATATTCTTCAAAAATAATTCATTCTATCTGTCTTCTATTTAGTTTCTTTCTAGCTTATTTTTCCTATCATTACTGTCTTACTGTTTGTCTGAATCGTCTACATCCACGTTTAAATGATCTATGGGTCAAAGTCTACTGGAAATAGCAAGTCCCATGATTCCAATAGTTTGCCATGTATTGTGCCTGGAACTCATTTTCGTTAATGGCTGAAAACACTGGATCCCAGAGCAAATCCCCATCCGAGAAAGTTGCCACGTGGCGTCCTGTGGCTCCGTCCATGATAATTTGATAAGCTGACCTAACTGACAGCTTGCCTTGTTCTTCCCTCTTCCTGTCAGATGATCATTCTGAATCTGGGGCACACTAGCTGCCTCTTAGGTTTCTGCTCCCTTGAAGTTAATTGATGGTATTCATTTGGGTTGGGGGCCCAGATCGTGGTCTTTCCAAAATAAGGTTCTCTTGCCCATTACCCAGGGTTGTTCAGTTGACTCCAACGAGTTGAAGGGTTTGACTTTGAGGTGGAAAAAAACAGACTTAGGGCGACCGAATCTGAGGTTTAAGCCTCGTGATAGTGATTATGATTCCACTAACCTAATCTTCTCTGTGATCCTCTTTCCCTTACAAGCTATGAGCAAATTTCTGTCGGGATTTCAGTCTCACTTCTCTCTCTCTCTCTCTCTCTCTCTCTCTCTCTCTCTCTCTCTCTCACTAACTCTTATCTTGTGCAGGTGATTACTGGCGGTATTGACGGAGTTCTTCGCCAAAAGTTTCCAGACCAGCTGGATGATCTCCAAGCGGCCATAGCGTCTCTGGGGGCGCTCCCAAAGACGGAGGAACCCGAGCAGCACGTCTTCCAGAACTTCCACTCCAGCAGGACCATACGGAAGCTGATCATGGACTGCCCTGCCTTTGCCGCCTCTCTGTGGGAGGCGGCTCTGAACGGAAAGGCGGCCACCTGGGCCCAGGGCCACAGGTGAGAGAGTCAACGTCAACGCCTCACACACCCCATCTGACCCACGAACAGCCTCACATTGACTATTTATTATGGAAATAGATTTCTGGCCGCTAAAAGCCGGCCCCTGTTGACTAATTCTGATTTGGGTTGCCCGATTGCTATAAATACTCATGGGTATCGTCTTCCTCTGCAGTGCGAAGGTGGTTTCAGCCTTCCTGGAGTCGCCAGACGCCGAGGTGAGGAACTTGGCCAAGAGCCAGCTGCAGGGGCTGGTGGATTCCGGCGCCCTCAAGATCGCCAAGGGCAAGGACTCCAAGGCAGAAGACTAAGAACCAGAAGCCCCGGAGAGGATCTTCTTCTTACCCGACGTGGAATTTTGTTTTTTTTTTTTTTTTTTTGTGTTTCCCATGCAGAAACGCCGCTTCCAACGAAGATATTTTATTGCAGTGAGCCTTCTCCATCCGTAGCTTCCTCTGGTTGCTCACTCTGGGCCCACCAGATGGGCCGGCCCATAAGGGCCTATATAAGGCAGCTTCCCTTCCTGCTTTTTATTTTAATTTTTTTTATCGGAATATGGTTTACACATGCATTTCTCTCTCTCCCTCCTTCCGCAGCAGCATCATATTCTCCGACCCCTTCGTGGGCCTAGGCTGGCTTGCAGTAGACGGCCCAAAAACTGGGCAGGCCCACTAAGCGCCTCACAAGGGCAAGTCTCGGAGCGGGCCGGCCCTCGCTCTCTATCACTTATAGGATGCCGTTGGCTAAGTATGTTGAGGAAATGAATCGTTGATAATTCAGACTATCCATTAATAGGGCTTTCGGAAGATGATCTTGTTGAGCAGCCTGCAATTATGTGACGTACATTTTTTCTATTAATGGAAAAATATGTGACCTATGTTACTAGCTAACGTTGTAGAGAAGGTGAATCGTCGAGGACAAGCCGTTTATATAAAAAGGGTTTAAGAAGATGATTTTGATGAGCCCTCCACCCAAGAGGAGGGCTTCCAAAAATTGACGGGCGGCCCACCGTAAGTAGGGCGGAGCCGCTCGCCGTTATGAAGGTGTGTTCGCTTTCGTAGGCGTCGGCACGACCCGCCGTCTCTATACGATCATTGACGAGTCGCCTAACACCCCCGACAGGACGGGTAGGGAAGAAAGAAGGTAGTCGGCCATTATTTGTAGACCTCCGAGTTGCCCATCTTTTAAAAGTTCCGATGTGGGACTAAACGCCTATTGATTTTGCCCGCCGCTGCGGCCAGCATCGCGAAAATGAAGCTGTGGAATTGGCACCCTCTGCTGCGAGGCATCTCTTCCATGTTTAATATATGACCTGCAACCTCATGAATTATCCTGGGCAGGAGAGAGAGAGAGAGAGAGTCGAGGTCAAGCTCCATAGCTGCTCCATGGTGGGCACAAAGATGATGGCCCCAGAAAGTCTGCCGCCGTCAATGAGAACGGCTGCCGCGGTCAACCTCCATACCGACTGCTCAGAGCTTCCGGGGGCTCCTCTTCCATGATGCCCGAGCCAGCCGAAGACAGGTACTGACGGATGGACGTTTCTCGGTCGGCAATAAACGTGCGGTCTAAGAAATTATCGTAGGCTTCTTGTCCAAGGTTCTTGGCTGCCAATACGCTGGATGAGCTCGTCAGTTAGCTTGCTTCCATAGAACACATAAGAAACCAAAACACCAGGTCAACGATTTGAAATATATATGCGAATTTGCTTATTTTGAATCAATTTCTTCCCAGGGCAGTCTTTCTCGTCCGGTTCCAAGGAGAAAAGCCCAGTTCCAGATAAAATTTCTAAAAATAGAAAAATATGTGAAGGAAAAGAGACCGTCTCCAACCCCTCATTTATCTCTTCTCCCACCTCTGCCTGTACCTCTTCCCTCCTTCATCTATTGTGAAAGAACTCCTGATGCCCATAAAGGAGTCCCTTTTTTTGTTATTTCTACCATTTTCGTTGAGATATTTAATAAAACATTTTATGACACCATGATCGATTATGTCCAAGAGAGACCTTTTTTCTGAGGCTATTATAATTATTTTAAAGCAGGTTTAAATCCTAGTTTTCATACAAGGATTTTGCATTTCCACGGCGCAATACCTGGTGCTAACAGAGAAGAACCCGTTGACTTTTTTTTGCATGGATGCCTTCCTTACCACTTCATTTCTTCTCTGATAAGCGACAACAGACCATACATTTGACCTTTTAAGTAGTTCAGCAGAAATAACGGAAAATGGGAATTTTTCCCCTGACGCATACATCAATTGAACATGCATATTTCTATTTTTCATGAGTATAAATCAGTGCTGGGGAAGCTCATTTATTCGTAATTGATAGAAAATATATGCAGGAAGAGGAAATGTGCATGGTGATACTGACCAGTGTCTAAGATAAACACGACAAGGTAGAATATCATCCCGCCATATCTTATGAATGTTGTGTCGCCCATATCGCTGAAAATATATCTCCTGACTTCCTACGCAGCAGAGAGAGGGTGGAAGCCAAAAACATTACTTGGAGCAGTCGATGGCGGTGCATAACATCAACTAATCAGCAAGTTCGTGTAGATGGAACAATGATAATTCAAGTGAAAAATATTATTAAAGACCCACGGAGAGTATGATCGCATGTGAAATGATCTGCCACAATGTGGAAGCATTGATCATTCATGAAAGGTCAACTTCGTGAAGCTCAATAGGAGAGTTGATGAATTTGTGGAAGAGATTTTTTTTTTCCTCTTTTGAGCTGGGATTCAAGATCAGAGTTCTTGATCTTGCAGGTCTTGTGAGAAGAAGAGACGCCACTGAGGCACCACATCTGATCTTCGGTGGTTGATATAAATTTGTAGACTCCACAGAAATAATAATTTTCTAGAGACTACTAATTTTCTGAATTGAGTTCAAAATAAAAAGGGGGAAATGTAATCTCTGGAAAGCATGGAATCCAACCTGGAAAACCTTGGAAAAACGTATTCTATCATTGATTATATGAGTCCAACGATTGAACATGTCATATCCGATTGTGAGCTCTCAAATTCATTCCATAGATCACCAAACTCGGATATTCATTGCTTCATTGATTTTCTAGTCGCATTCAGTAGCCCTTCAAAATTTTCCCCCGTTTCACAGCAGCCGATCCACAATTTTTTGTAGATTTAGAGCTGTAACTTAAATAGAAGCACAATCGTGATTGTTTTCTATAGAATTCACAGCATTCTCTTCCAGATTAGAAGGATCGACAGCCGTAGTTCCAATCGACAACAAATAGATTAGAGAAACATGGAAATGATTGGCATTCAAACGGATGAAGATGATTAGTTTAGTACCTTTGCATCTGATACGGAAATACTCATCGTCACTGTAGCGAGCACAGAGCACCTGATTCAGTGGCTCGAATGAGGAGCGGCATCTTATAATCCACCAGCTACTGGTTTTTTCAGAAGAAGGGGGCTGAATGTGCGCTTACAGCAGGGCGAAGAGGGAGTGAGTGACGCAGTGAGCCTGGTAGTTCCTCGGGTACCACCTGTGAAAACAGCCATGGATGGAGCGCAGAACGAGTTTCAGCAGCATATGCATCAAAAAACTGCCAGGACAAGCGGCAAATGCAACGGGAGTCTGCAGCTTACAGCCAGAAAGCGGAATTCGTGTTCCCTTTCGATGAACGACGGGATCTGCGAGATCGACACAGCAACGGATTATCCATGGAGTTGATTATGCATGAGAATCAACCCTGGTTACCTCTGATTTGCAGATCTCGAACACGGTGACCACCAGGATTTCTCCCTCGCAGGGCTCCACACTCAAACTGGATATCTCTCCGGTCTCCGCGTTCGCTATCCCTCGCTCGAAGAAGACTGGGGCCGTGTGAGCGAAGACGCGCCGGAATCCGCGCAACTGAGCCACCCGGAAGTTCCTCAGCTCCGGGAACTTGCTTCTGGCGCTCTTCTCTGTTTCCGGCGAAAGAATTCAAGATGTGAAGATCGATACCGAGCCCGATCCACGGGCGAGAATGATGGCCCAAAAGAATTCAGATCATTGATTGGAAGCGAAGAGGGGGGGCTGGTCACCAGACAGGAGAGAACCGAAGCCGCAAATGGAAATGTAGCCATCGGCGGACACGAGGGAGTCGAAGTCAGACTCATCGCTCAACTCGGTGAGGCCGCGGGGAGCCTCTGCGCCGCCACCTTCCGCCATTGAACACCCACAGCTCCTGGGCCCTGCTCTTCCCCTGCAGAACGACTGGCCCCGAACGACGATCGCAGCCGCGACCTTCGGTGCCGCCGGCGACGGCGCTCCTCCGCCCTCCCTGGAAACGAACGGCAGGAAGGATCGACAGCTCGGTCTCCGACGACCTCCGCCAATCACAGACAGCCTGAGAGGATACGAAAGGCCCTCCATTTCGATCTCTCCTCCTCCGCCACGACCCCCCCCTGAAGCTGCAGCTCGTTTGTCCTCATCTGGCTAGCGCACAGTCACCGTGAACAGTGCTACGGACGTATGCTCAGTATCCCCACTCTTCCTTTCTTAGCGAACTATTCCCTTATTTTATCGCCTAATGACCCTACATTTGACCGGTTAATAAATAGGTCAATGCGAGCGCCTGAAAGCATACCAACCACATGAGGCAATATGGGATTTCTGTCTATACACCTTAATAACCCAATTTACCTGATATATTATCTATTTATAGCCATAAGTGACTCATAATGCGTAAAGGGTATTTATAACCATTAATCCAACTTAGCTCGCACATTTTTTAACTTAATTTTGGAAATTTCTGTGATACTATCAAGCTCGGATGTTGAAGGAATGAATGGTTGAAGGAAGAATTCATGAAGATGTTTACAGA
Organism: Spirodela polyrhiza; assembly: GCA_024713555.1. Classification (NCBI taxonomy): domain Eukaryota; kingdom Viridiplantae; phylum Streptophyta; class Magnoliopsida; order Alismatales; family Araceae; genus Spirodela; species Spirodela polyrhiza. The sequence continues at coordinate 6,573,749 of CM046534.1, forward strand.
GGTGGATTGACTAAACAGTACTATACTGGTCCATAGTTGTCTATGCTGTTTTGGACTATTAACTACGACTGAGCCAAATCCTCTCTTCTTCCTTTTTTTTCATTGTTGTGAATTGTAACCGAGACCAAAGAGGAGGAGCTCACATAGCCACATGGACGCAATCAGTAGACATTCTCTCTCTCTCTCTCGCCCTCTATTGGCTGATCTCTTCCCATTTCCTCCTCTCTCCTAGTATATATCTCCTATTATCCCTTCACTTAAATACTTCATGTCTTTTGCTACAGCCAAAAATCTTGAATCTCATTCAAAAATACTTTCACCAATCTCATTCTTGAATCTCTCTTGATGCTGCAGTGATACCACAACAAAAAGTGTCCAATACAACAAACTTGACTCATGCAACTTTGTAGGAAAAAGGTGGACAAAAATGTGGAGAGAATGGACCAGATTTGAGGGAGAAAGTGGCTAGAGGATTTTACTGCACATAAAAAAACCCTAAATTCGTGACGTCTTGAATTGTTTACAATGAGGGAGAGAGAGAGAGGGAGAGAGAGGGAGAGGGAGAGAGAGAGAGAGAGAGAGAGAGAGAGAGAGAGAGAGAGAGAGAGAGAGAGAGAGAGAGAGAGAGAGAGAGAGAGAGAGAGAGAGAGAGAGAGAGAGAGAGAGAGAGAGAGAGGAGTTCTTGCGGAACATCCCCCGCCCCATCCCCGGTTACTGGGGACTCCCGCACCGTCAATGCTATCGCCAGCGTCATGGACTGGCAATAATCTATTATCCTGGGGAAATTAGATCAAATGGAAAATCTCATGACTATTTTGCCAGCAAAACATAAGCAAAAAAAAAGGGACTTCTTCTATTGCGGGAAGTTTATCAACATGAGTTATTATTATGCCAAAATGGTCAGCCATAATCTTTAAATAGTGAGAGAAACCATAATTAATAAAGCACCATGCACTAAGTTTGGCTTAATCCAAGCTTCACCCACACCTTGGATTGCGAGTGCTCATCTGAGACTTTTAACGAAATGATAAAATACCAAGGTGCCATGTGAAACCTATTGACTGAATCGAAAATAAGAAAAAATGAGTGCTTAGAAGTAAGCCTTAGTTAGCTATAAATTTTGAATTTTGTTATTGAGAGGTAACATTAGCTAGATACTCTAATTCGAATGAGGGGACAACAAAGCGCACCTTCAAGATCTCCGTCCAGCACAAGTTGATCAAACTGTTGACTCATTTATATATCTGCGGTCAGCGATGATGTCATACATATAACAGCTTGTTGGGAGAGATGACTTGGACTACTGGAAACCACTGCTGGTGCAGTGCAGAGCCGGGCGCTATGCCATCCGAGAGAGATGTGATTTTATTGTTATGACTTATTATCTTCAGGTCAGTCTACAATCTTCTGTCTCTCTTTGTCTCTCTCTCTCTCTCTCTCTCTCTCGTTCTTGTCTCTCATTCTACGACATTTATGTCCTACCACTCGTCCTCTTCCAGTTATAAGATTCCCATATCATCCTCTCTCTTCCTCGCCCCTCCGGACTTGCTTTCTCCCTGATTCCCCCTCTCCTACTCTCCCTTCATTTCTTTACTGATTCCTGTTGGGAAATATCCCCTCCTTCCAACTTCACTGACAGCCGTCGTCCAATCTTGCAGTTCCTTTGTCGTCTCGCCCAGCTGCACCCTCTCACGCTTCCATGGATCTGGTAGTAAGGGTGCCTTCCGTCACCATCCTCCTCACTCTCATTCATGTCCTCCTGGCTCCCTCGGGCTGTCGGTATTCCGCTGCATGGACCGAAGAGGTGACCTACAAGCCGGTGGAATCGGCGATGGCGCAACTAGGGCAAGGAGCCGCAGCCCCGGCCGGGTTCTGGTTGACCAAACCTCCTATACGGGGACCATCACCGCCATACCGCAGACCACCGGCTCCACTGGGGAAAACTCTGCGGAGTCCACCGATGAGACCACCACTTTACCCCTGGGGGAGTCCACCGCCACCGCCTATGCCCCTGTAAAGATTGGAAATCAAAAAGAATATGAAAAATATTGTTGAAAAGTGAATGAAAGGCCGAACATATGCCAAATTATAAGCTATTATCTCGTTCAGCTGAAAAATATTGTGAGTTTCAAGAACATACCCGATAGGTCAGATCGTCCTCTGCCTCATGTTCCTCAATGGAGACATCTCTCTTCTTGAAACTGGGAGCCGCTTCTTGTGACTGTGGAGCCAGAGACTAACCTTTACAGTACGGTAACGTCAGAAATATATCAACCATGCCAACACATTAAGACTAATTCTAGTGGGGTATCCCCTCCCCTCTTTCAACGAAGAAAATGGGTTTAAGAAAGTCATTTGTGTCTTCCTTGCTGCGCTTCATCGTCCCTACCTTTCTCAACTTCATCAGATTCTGCTTCGTAGATGTCCAATGAACTGGAAGCCTGACCTATAGTTGCACGGTAGTGTACCATCTCTCTCTTTCTCTCTCACTTGCTCACTCGCTCAGTATTGCTTTGTCTTTTAAGTCTCAATAAAACTTAGATGTATATCTATAATTCTCCATTACATGCACTCATTTTTTTGTTGCCCCAAGGGATGTCACAACCCTAAATAGAGAGATGGCAGGGCCAACCACAAGAAGATGTGCCACCAAATGAATATCCTCTAGAGAACGGTTTAACCACTAATTATCGGCGGTGGTTAAGGGATGTGTACTGTGCCTTGTGCCATCTAAGCCTCCATTCAAGGGTAAAAGCTATTAAACTTGGTCAAATTTGACCGTTTCTTGCATAGCACTATCATCGGGGCAAAGGACGGAAGTTTTCGTCTTTGATGCTGATTGTGACAGTTACAAATAGAGTAGAAGACACACGGATTGGTACTATCATTTTTTTCTTTCTTCTTGATCCTAATTTCTACAATTCACTTCAATTGTTTGTTCTTTGGTCCTTTTGTGAACTCTCTCTCATTGAGAAGTTTATTTTAGTTGAACATTTTTTCTTTGGAGATCTCCTTTGTCTTTGTTCGCAACTTCAGTCAACCTTTCTACTATTGGTATTAGAGCTACTTCACATAAGGTTTAATGGCATTGATGAAGGTGGAACTTCATCAGCTCAATAAGAAGACAAACTTCACGCTATGACAAGTCAAAATAAAGATAGTTCTTATGCAAGTACATCTGGAGGATGCTCTTTCTCTGATGATGCATGCTTTATGGACTAGGAATCAAAGAAAAGGGCAAATCAAAAGGCTCTAACTCAAATACAACTTCACCACTCAAATGCCATCCTTCAGGACGTTCAAAAGGAGACAAGCTCATACATTATGGTCAAGGCTTGAGGAGATATGTATGGCTAAAATTGTCACTCAATAGAATCTCACCAAGCAATGGCTATTTGGTCTACATATGATGGAAGGTACTTCTTTGGAATCCCATTTAGTTATTTTTAAGGACATTATGGTAGAACTTGAAGCTTTTGATGCAAATACATTAATTGAAGAGGATCTTTGCTCTCTACTTCTTATGTCTCTACCACCATCCTTTTTGAGCTTTTGAGATCATTCCATTTTATGGGTCTAAAGGTTTATCCCTTGAAATTTTTATGAAGCTCTCTCATCTAAGGAAAGCATGAGCAAGTTCTCAGAGATGGCTATGTTGTCTCAAGCTAAATGCCTTGTCATCTGAGGATGTGATCTTGAGAAAAAGAAAAATACTTTAAGAGGTCAATCTAAGTCACACCATCTTGACAAAACCTGGAATTATTGCAAGAAGAAAGGTCACATTAAATCAGAATGTTACAAGCTTCAAAACAAGATGAAGAGGGAAACCTCTAGTGTAAATCAATCTTCCTTGTGTGATCAACTTGTCGTAAATATAACCCCATCCCTTGATTCTAGGAAATTCTTGCCATGGTAGAATGTGAATTGAATTTATCAAGAGAATGGGTTATGGATTCTATTTGTACCTTTCACATATACTTCAATTGACATGCATTTACTTCACTTATTTCATCTACTGTTGGTGTCGTTTTAGATGGGAAATAACTCCTCTTGCAAAGTTGAGGGTATTAGGAATGTTTCTATCAAAATGTTTGATGACAAAGTTTGTATTCTAATCAATGTTAGATATGTCTATGAGCTAAAGAAAAATCTTATATCTCTCAACACATTGAATTCTCAGGGGTACAAATTTATTAGAGAATGAGGTACTCTTAAAGTTTACAAAGGCTCTATGGTTAAATTAAAAGGTCATCAAAAGATGACAAATTTATATGTTCTTGAAGGCAATACTATTACAGGTGATACGGCTCTAATTGGCTCATCACATTTTGCACAAGATACTACTAATTTGTGGCATATGTAGCTAGGACATGGGTGAGCAAGGAATGGTTGAATTATGTAAATGTGGACTACTTGATAGAATGAAATCAAGTAATTTGGAATTATGTGAACATTGTTAGTATGAAAAAATAAGTTCATTTCAATTTTCTAGTAGGCCAACACAAACCTACTAGAATTCTAAACTATGTGCATTCAAACATTTGGGGGCCATTAGGTGTCTCATCACACATAAGAGCCTCATATATGTTAACTTTCATTGATGACTACTTGAGAAAGGTATGAGTTTATTTTTTGAAGAATAAATTTGAGGCACTTTGGCATTTTAAAGAATGGAAATTGATGATAGAGAAGCAAATCGGTCGGTCTATTAAAGTTCTACAAACTAATAATAGGATGAAATATTACTCAAATCAATTTCATGATTTCTATAAATTTGAGGCATCTTGAGACATCTCACAATCTAGCACACGCCACAGTAGAATGATATAATAGAGTGAATGAATCAAACCATTATTGAGAAAGTTTGTTGTCTACTATCAAATGTTTTTTTATCGAAACAATTTTGGGCTGAGACAACAAATATGACAGTGTTCCTTATTAACATATCTCCTTTTTTTGCCATTGGGAAAAAGACTACTCAATAAGTTTGGTCTGACTCTCCTAGTAATTATTTTGCTCTAAGAATTTTTGGCTGCCCTACCTATACTTGCATAATTACTAGTAAGCTTGAGCCTTGTTCTATCAAATGTATTTTTCTTAGTTTTAAAGTAGGAGTAAAAGGATATAAATTATATCACCTTGAGGATTGAAAAATTATATATAATAGAGATGTTGTCTTCGATGAGGCAACAATTATGAAGTCACCCACTCTAAGACAAGAAATAAATGTTCTACAATTGTCTATGGTGAATCAAAAGGTTGATATTGAAACTTTAAATTCATCATCAAGGGTACCTCACGAGATAGAACAACGTGCTCGAGCTATTGTCTCACCTCCTCCTACTCAAGGTGTTGAAATGCAACAATAGACTTATTCTATTGCTAGAGATTGACCTCAAAGAGAGATTTAACATCTGCTAAGATATGCACATGCAAACTATGTGACATATAAATTGGCCATTGCTAAAGAAATTAATAGTTTAGATGAGCTAGCTTCTTTTGAAGAAGCAATTCACTCTAATGCCTTAGCTATGTTGGTATCTACAATGTAGGAGGAGATAAAATCACTTAGAAGAAACTCTACTTGGGGTAGAATTTTCAAGGAATAATAATTTTATTCATTGTAAATGGATTTATAAGCATAAGGAGGACATTCATGAAGTTAAAGAACTCAAGTACAAAGCTAGACTAGTGGCAAAAGGTTTCAGTCAAGTTCTTAAGGTTGACTATAATGAGATATTTTCTCTTATGGTCAAACATTCTTCCATTCATGCCATCCTTAGCTTAACTCTCCATAATGATTATGAGCTTGAACAAATGGATGTTAACACATCTTTTATCTATGAGAACTTGAAGAGGAGATCTATATGTTTCAATTAGAGGGCTTTGTTGACACCAAACATGATAAATAGTCTGCAAGCTAATTGGCCTCTCTATAGTCTCAAATAGTCACCTAAACAATGATATAAGAGGTTTAATTCCTTTACATCCACTTTGGGTTTCAATCGAAGTCACTATGATTGCTATGTTTACTTTAATAAATCTCAAAGATCTTTCATTTATCTCCTTTTATATATTAATGGTATCTTGATAGATGCTAAGGACATATAAGACATTTAAAATATTAAATGTCAACTTAGTCTAAAGTTTGAAATGAAAGACTTAAGAGCAATAATAAGAATCTTGAGAATTGAGGTAAAAAAAGATCGAGCTACATGAATTATATCCTTGAGCCAAGAAAGATATATTGAGAAAATATTATGTTGTTTGAATATGGAGAAAGTAAAATCAGTAAGAACTTTTACTGGACACTTCAAACTTTTAAAATAAAAGAAGAAATCAAGTATATGTCTACAATTTCATACTCCTTTGTGGTTGGTTTCGTAATGTATGCAATGATCTGCACTCATCTTATTCTCTCATAGGTTGTAAGTCTATTGAGTCATTATATGGTAAATCCTAGAAAAGATCATTGAAACATTGTCTAATGGATCTTTAGATTCCTACGAGGAACCACAAATACATGTCTTCATTTTGGAAAATCTTTTGGAAAGATTAATAACGATGTGGATTCTGACTTTGCTAGAGATCTCGATAAAATGAGGTCTTTTACTGGTTACTTGTTTACGCTTAGTGGGACTGTCATATCATGAAAGGCATTGCTTCAACCTATTAGAACACTTTTGACCACCGAAGTTGAATACATGACTATTGCAGAGACAATAAAAGAAAGCATTTGGCTGAAAGGTTTCTTTAGTGAGTTATATGATGATAAGTAAGTAATCAATCTATTTTATGATTGCTAAAGTGCTATCTATCTCTCAAAGGACTAAATGTTTCATGAACGCACAAAACACATCAACATACATTATCATTTTGTGCGTGACATATTTACAAGGGGAGATTTGTACATCAAGAAGATGAGCACCCATGAGAACCTAGCTAACATGATGACTAAACCATTACCTCAAGATAAATTTGATTTATGTCAATAGTTTATTGAGCTTCATCATGATTGATCTTTCCGATGTACCACTATTTCGGTCAAGGGAGAGATACATTAAACTTGGTCAAATTTGACTATTTTTTGTGGAGCACTATCATTGTGGCAAAGGATAGGAAGTTTCTGTCTTTGTCATTGATTGTGATAGTTACAAATACAGTAGAAGGCACATAGATTGGCCTTGCCATTTTTCTCTTCTTCCTTCTTTATCCTCATTTCATGATTCACTTTAGTTGTTTGTTCTTTAGTCCTTTTATGAACTCTCTACCATTTAGAGGTTTATTTTAGTTAAATATTTTTTTTGGAGATCTCCTTTGTCTTTGTTTGTACGCTTCCATCAAAGTTTTCACTATTCTTTGACTTTTGTATCAAAAGCCATTGATGACCTTTCCCTATAATTAAGAGGAACTTACACCCATGTTGGAATAACTATTCTTCTCACCTCTACCAAAGTAAATGTTAAATATGTAATAGTGGTTTCCCCATGTGAGTCAAGGAGCTTCATGAATAATCCCTTGGAGGGAGAATTCTTGTCCTATTCTAGAGTGGCCGATCATTTAACCAATTGGTTCATTTTTGAATCATTTAAAGCTTTTCTAACTTTTAGCTTGAATTTGTATGCAAAATATTACCAAATCATAATCAATCAAATGACATTAGTGTTGAATCTATTTGTATTAACTTTTATTTTAAGTGGTGCATTGTGAATTGACATAAACTCAATCCCAATGGTTAGGGTGTGGAGAATATATTTTTATTATTCATATTCATGCTCTTATTCTTCTTCTTCTTCTTTTACTTGGTGAGACAATGAAGAGCAGCATTGAAGATGAAGTGGGTTATCTTTTTTTTTTTTCTTTCTTCTTCTTCTCTTCACTTTCTCCTCACTTCTTCTTGTTTTTGTTTGGACAATTAGGAGTGGCAACTTATATGAAATGAATCATCCCTCCTTTTCTTTCTTCTTGTTCTTTTTTTCTTCTTTTGTGTGATCTCTTCTCATTGATATTATCCTCTTCTTCTCCTCACTCTTGATTAGATGAAGGTGGAGCAATCAAACATCTTTCTCTTCTCCTTTTCTTTATAAGATCAGAGATTTATCCTTATTATTCTCCTCCTTTATTGACATTGTTCTTCACCTTTTTTCGGCAAATAGTAGTTTGATTTTCCATTGTAATAGTTATTTTTTTCTATGAAGAATATCATGCTTTCTCATTGTCAAATCTCTCATGGACTCCCAAAATATTCATATTTAAAATATAAAGTTAAAATGATCGGCTGAAAATGGAAGACCCACCATGGTAATAAAGATTTTTCATTGAGTGATTGAAATTTGCTAGATGTAGGCAAGTTGTACACAAATTTTTAAGGTTTTGGGTCCACGCCATTAACTTTACTCTCCCAAATGCTCAATTACTTAACTAAGGCTTCTTTTTTAACTCATATGTCTCAACTCCATGCTCATGCCTCTAATAAGACAAAAGTAGACATTCATCTTTATTAAATTACACCAATATATCTATTAATCTATATGGTATTGTAGATATTAGAATAAGTGGGAGTTCTAATTTATCTTATCTAGCTCATCTCCACTAAAATTAATCTTTTTAAAAATAAATTCTCCTTAAAATATAAATAAATTATTTTTTAATTGTCAATAAAATGTTTTAAATACTATTGACATGACTATAGTAGCATACTTTATCAACCATATATTTTTTTATTCAAGTTAATAATTTTATTTATACTCTTAAAGAAAAGATATATGATTTCTATGGTCTGTAATGGTGTTCCACTGACTATAAGGTTCTCACCAATCATGAGATTCATGCTGACCCAATTGTATTATCCTTGCTCTCCTTTGCACCCTCCTTCCTTTTCTAACAGTATCAATCCCCATAGCCTACTCGAAGTGGTCGACCTACAATCAATGTTGGCAAAGGTGAGACAAAGAAGAGTCACATTTTGATAAAGCAGCATTGGTGTTGACCACCAAGATTGCCACCACCTCCACGATCTAGACCAATAGTCAATTAGTGTAGTATACTTCTTTTATTGTGTCACATTTATCAAAGAAGAATAATATAAAATTTCTTCACGAGTTATTAGGTTACCAACATTGGTCTATCATAATATTCAAATAATGAGACACTAATTAATAAATTAGCTCGCACAAATTATGATTAAATCTCAACTTCACCGACACCTTGAATTGTGAGAAATCTTAATGAAGCTTTAAAATACCGAGGTCACCTTGTGAAACCTAATACATTGACCAAATCTAAAATAAAAAAAGAAAAAGAAAAAACTGATACTTTGAAGTATTAATTAGCTACCCATATAGATTTCCTAAAGACCCATAGGTAGCATGACAAAAATGTGAATGTTTTATGGTGTAATTTTGAATCTTGTTATTAAAAGGTAAAATAGCTAGACACCATATACCCCAAGGTTTCTTTAGGGTCCACTAAGGGTCTAAATTGTTGACCCATTTATATATATATAGTGATGGGCTACTAGCCCGACCTAGCACATCAAAAAAGAAGAGGTCCAACTTCAAATCTAAATTTATACATCTAGAAGGTGAATCATAAGCTGGAGAACCAATGGAGGCATACGGCTAATGGCTTAACAATCAAAATTGACTTAAGGTGAAGGGGGTCAACTTCAAGAGTAGAAGATTCAAGAGTGGCTATAAATAAAGAACGTGAAATTTGAGGGAAAGAAGGGAGGGATTGTCACTATTTTGGCCACTTATCTTTTGTCTTTTCTTTCTTCATCACATTTTGTTATAAGGAGCTTTGACTCCCTATTTTGGTCGAAGTCACGGTTGTAAAGATGACCTCTATTTATAACATATTTGATTTTCTTGAATGCAAGTGAAACAGTAATAGATTTTTTTCTTGATTTAATTTTATTAGACACCCCATCAATTTAATACTTTCATTGAGAAAATATTGATATTATTATTTTGATCAATTCACAAAATAGTATTCAATATTATATATGTGATAAGCGCTAAAGATGGATAAATCTAGACTCAAAAGTTTAGAACATGATCTGTAAGAGATTAAGTTAAACTCTTAGCAAGTTACATCGACATTATTAGCATTGAATCATGAAAATAGTGAGGCTATAACAACATTAAAATAACATATGAATGTGTTGCTACAAATCTTGGAAGGAATGTAGAGCTTTAATAGTGAGTTTCCACCACAAAATTAGTTAGATCAATGTTTGATACAAGAAAATGCCTAAACTATTTTAATTGATGACAACTCATCTGTGAGAGTTCATAGAGAAATTAATTGAGAAATAAAATGCTAAAATTGACCACATATTCATCAAGAACCTCACTATAGATGTCAAAAGATTGAGCTACCTTTATTCATGGGGGAGGATCCAAAGGGATGATTTTATCAAGCAAAATTATATTTTTCTATGAATCCCTATATAGAGGAGGAGAAATTATGGCTGGTGGGAATCCATTTCAAAGGAAGAGCACTTAGATGATTCAAATGGTTGAGTTCTTGAGAACCATATATGAATTGGAATGAATTTATGGTCTAAGTAATTGAAAAGTATGGAATCATGAAAGGATGAAATTCTTATAAAATTAATAAATTCAAAACAAATGAGGACAATGTCCAAATTTTGTGAAGAATTTGAAACACTAGCATTTGCAGTTGGAGAAATTAGAGAAGTTGTGATAGAAATAATGTTTATGAGAGGATTGCCCAAGGATATCTAAGCAAAGGTTGCCCTCTTCAACCTAGTGGGATTAAAAGTAATAATCAAGATGACTCTACAAATTGAGATGAAGATCAACACTATCAAGGAATTATACCCTCTCACGGGTGTGATGAGCTCAAAAATTGAGGAAATGTTAGAAGAGACCTCAATCTGCAAAATATCAACATAAGTCATCAGATAGAGGATAGAAGAGTTTCTCAAGTGACAAAATACAGAAAAGATAAATATTAGGAAATCATAAGAAGAAAGAAGAAGATTAACACCATCACCAGCAAAAATGCAAGTGAAAAGGAGACATGGCCTCTATTATTTCTATATCAAAAAATATGAGTTATAACATATTTGTCAAATAGAACTTTGTATGCTATTAGTAAGAGATGAAGTAAGACATGAATTTGAGTTGTTGGAGGAAAATTTTGAGACAAAATTTTCTACCCTTGAAATTTCTCTCAAGACTTTGATGGATGATGCCCCATATCAAGTTCTTAAGTTCGATGGAAGCATACAAGGAGAATCAATATTAGTCTTGTTGGATACCTTTAGGTCAATCACAACATTATATCAACCAAACTTATATAGAAAATGAATTTGTCACTAAAGAAATATCATGTTACCATTGGAACTAGAGAAAAGATCACTAGAAATGCATGTGTCAAGAATTATTAGTGGAAATAGCCACTATAGTGGTAAGAGAAAATTTTATCATTCTTCTCTTGACAAAAATAGATGTCATCTTAGGTTTGAGATGGTTGTAGGACCATTGAAAAGTCAAATTTGACTTTGAGAAATGAATTATACTTTCTATCTTAAATAAGTGAAATATCATATAAGTTCAGAAGGATTTAGATATCAAAGAAATATGAGAAAGAGACCACACTAAGGTAGTAACAAATCATAGCATGATGATCAAGCTTTATCAACTAGAATCATCAAAGGAACTAGCAATCATCAACCATTGGCAATTATAGATGAAATTATACTTTTTTTTGGTTTCTTAAGAACCTTAAGAATTGCCCTCAGAATAAAAACCCGATCACACTATACACCTAAAACAAGACACTCAAGTGATTAATGTGAGGCCATTATACTACCTCCACTTTTAGAAGATTGAGATTGAGAAAATGGTTAAAGAAAATAAATCAACATTTAGAACTCACGATGGACATTATGACTTTTTAGTGATACCCTTTGGATTATTAAATGCACTAGTAACATTTCAATCTCTTATGAATTGAAAATTTTGACAATATTCTATTGTATAAAACATTAGTGAAATTCACTAATGTGAATTAATCATTGTATAATAAATCATGCAAATTTAAAATTTTTATAAAACTAGAAAAAATTAATTCTTAGAATTTTAAATGTTAATCAGAGTAAATAAATCAATTATAAATCGATAAAATATTTTAAAAATAATGGAAAATTTTCAGGTCAATCACAGGGATGTAATATAATATTGGGTAATATTTCAGAATTTTCTTAAAGGAATATAATTTTTTATGATTTTTTTAACTAAATAATAAATATAATCTATTTAATAAATGTGAAAAGGAAATAAAGTAATGACGTCAAGTGACGTTAGCACCTGAAGAACATGAATCGGGTGGAAATAGAGTTCTGACCTACGATTATTTCGTAAGTGATTACTGTCAAATTAATAAATCAAATTTAGTTCTGTAAAAGTCTTAAGAATCGTAACTCAAGTACGAAATATTTTGGATGTTGAAATCGTGTCAAAGATTACTAATTTAAATGAAAATAAAGTTTAAAATAAGAAAAACAGAGTTCCGACTTCACGACGACAATCGCTGAAATTCTGCGTGTTCAGAAAAGAAATCATGCAATGTCCATAGCCTCGAAGGCTCTCCTTGGACAAAGATAATATAGGTGATCTCTAGAACTTCTTTCGAAGCTCAGAAATCAGTGGAATAAATCGCCAAATTATTTTCGGCGGCTGTCACCCAGTGGAACGGAAAAATGACGACTTGCGGCCCTCCGGCGACTGTCACTTGACGAAGGTGTGCTGGATGGAGGTGGGGCACGTCTCAGGGGCTTCGTCCTTAAGTCAGCGTAGTGAGAGGAGGCCCTTTATCGCATTTGGTATACTCTCAGGAGGTGGCGACTCGTCTCCCGGCAGATTGTCCTCTTCCCAACGACGACTTATTTGTCGATCAAGCGGAGATGATTTCTTTATTGAGTTTGTGATGTTTTGTCCAAAATCTTACACCAATTTCGGCCACGATGCTCCGCGAATCGCGTTGACTAAGTTTTTACTAAATTTTTGGTGATTTTTGCAGCTTAATTGCTCTCCGAAAATCATGATTTCTTCACCAATTGTTTGCCTGTGAGAGAGAGAAAGAGGGAGAGATAAAATAAATACTAAAATGCCCTCAATGTATGACGTCATAAAGATTATTTTATATCGATTATTGAGGGACATTTTTGTTATTTATAAAATATATGAGACAAAGTTAAAGCGTAGGGTTTAGTCTCACATCAATTTTCTAGACAATTTTCACGCAAATATAAGATGGCCGCTTATTTAGCCATAAATAGGTATAAATCACCCGCGTGTGTACGAACACTCTTTGCCCCACGCTCGGCTGGCCACCGGTGACGTGGAAGGGAGTGACGCACACGTCAGCTACTTGAGCGCCTAGCTTGCGGTCCGCTTCGCCAGCCGCTTGAGCCTCAAGCTCGCGGTCTAATCCTTAGCCGCTCAACGGCTCGCTTGACTGGGCCTCTGACCCACTAGCGGGCCCGATTGGCCGGCAAATTTTTTTGTTTTTCCTTAAATATTTTTTTTATTTCTCTCAACAAAATAAAATTATAAAATCATGTAATTAAGCTAAAATTCTTATTAATCAACTAAAAACCACTTTTCATGATTTAACACAAAAATAAGTCTATTTATCATGAGTTAAGACTAAAAACATCATTTTATTAAATTATTAACTCATGATAATGAAGACTTATCATTCACAAACAATGCTTAGAAAAGGTCTTTGACAGCCACATTGAGTAACAACTCTATATCAACCTTAAAAATGTAGCTTCAAGTATAAATGTATTATTTGGGTCATTGTCTCATAGCAAGGTGTCAAAATGGACAGTAAAAAAAATTAGGGTAGTGATCTAATGAAGAAAAACTAATCTTAAGAAATTGAAAGGGTTTTTGGGCTTGAGAAGATATTGCTTAAGATTCCTAAAGAATTATAGGCAAATCACATGGCTGTTGACCCAAATGCTCTAGAAGGATGCTTTCAAATGGTGTAAAACAACTTAGATCACTTTTGAGCATCTCAAGCAATCACTCACTATAGTGTCTATTTTAACACTACCTAATATCTCTAAGATATTTGAAGTAGAAGCTAATGCTTCAAGTGTGAGAATAGTGGCTGCATTGATGCAAAATTGTAGACTTATCATGTTCTTTAGTTGAGTATTGAAAATGACACAATGATATTGCTCAGTCTATGAAAGGGAACTAATGACTATTGTTTTGGTTATGCTTAGTTAAAATCACTATTTATTGGGTAGGAAATATATTATCTTCACAAATAAAAAATGTTTAAAATTCATTATAGAGTAGCTACATATTGTTCTAGAATATCAAAAATGGATACCAAAGATCTAGTGTTTCAAATTTGAAATTTGATATAAAGTTGATACAAAAAATAGAATTGTGGATGTATTGTCAAGACATCTTGATCAAGTGACGCTCAATTATATTGTGATTTTCTACTCTATGTTATTAGATTTAGATCAAATAAATTATGAGGTCAATAGTGATATTGAGTTGTCTCAAATTCTCAAAGATATTTAAGATGAATCAAATAGCAAACCTTACTATTATTTATGATAGGGCACTCTAATGAATAGAGGACAGATTGTTCTACCCAACAACTCAGAGCTCATACATGCTATTTTACATAAACTTCACAACTCATCGATGGGTGGTCACTCATGATACTTGAGACATACAAAAGAGTGTCACAAAATATGATATGGAAGGGTATGGAAGCAACTATCAAAGAATATGTGACCAATTGTCATGTTTGCCAAAAAAAAATTAAAAAATTTAAGATTGACCAACCTTTTTCAGCCCATACCAATTCCAAGTCGAGTTTGGGAAGACATCACTTTATTTCATGAAAGGCCTACCATTATTAGGTAGATATAATTGTTTATTAGTTATTGTGGGCATGTTTAACAAATATGGAAACTCTATGAGGATGAAGCATCAACTTATGGCACTAGATATTGTACAAATTTTTATTAAAAAATTCATAAGACTTCATGGAATTCTAATGTCCATTATTTTTTATCGTGGATTGGTCTTTCTAGGCAAATTCTAGATGAAACTATTCCAAGCACAAGGAACATTCTTGCACCAAACAAGTGTTTACCACCCTTAGTTGGTGGGTAGACTAAAGTGGTGAATCGTGACCATGAGACATACTTGAGATGCTTTGTTGGAGATCGCCCAAAATAATGGGTAATACAAATTTCAATGATTTGGTAGGATTTACTCCATTCAGAATTGTGTATGGGAGATAACCACCAACTTTGCTCTAGATGGATAGTACTATGCTAGAAGGTGATGCAATAGGTCAATTATTATGGGAGAGGGATGAAATTTTGCATCAATTAAAGAACAATCTACTACACTCTTAAGAGAGGATGAAGCATGACATAGACAAGTATTGGTGACATGTGGAATTTGTCATAGGGGATTAGGTTTGTCTAAAAATCAGATCATATAGGCAGCACTCTCTATGGCATAGACCATTTGCAAAGTTGGGGCCATGATTTTTGGACCCTATAAGATCATCAATCAAGTTCGATTAGTAGCCTATAAAAGACATCATACATCAGATTTTTCATGTTTCACAATTATAACATGCTCATAGAGTACCAATTGTGATCTAGTCTCACCCTCTATATGTGGATGAAGATTTACGGTGGGTGACAAAACCTATGATGTGTTGGTTGTCAGACATAGACCGCATAGTCTAGAAGTACTTGTTTAATGAGAAGATTAGTCACTCATAGCAGCTACCTAAAAGCTAGCTCACAAGATATAGAAGGAATTTTAGTTATTTTCACTTGTGGACAAGGTGAAAGCTATAGGGGGGAGTATTGATGGGCTATTAGCTGAACCCCGCCCACTAAGAAAGAAGAGGTCTAATTGCCAATCTATATTCATGCATCTAGAAGGTGAATTGGAAGCTAGAGAACCATCAGAAGTAGGTGGCTAATGGCCTAACAACTATGAATGACCCAATTCGAAGGGGGTCAACTTTGGGAGAAGAGGATTCAAGAGCGGCTATAAATAAAGAAGGGGAGACTTGAGGGATAGAGGGGGGGGAGGTGGACTGCCACTATTTTGGCCACTTTTCTTTCATCTTTTCTTTCTTCGTCACATTCTATCATATGGAACTTTGACTCTGTGTTTTGGTTGAAATCGTAATTGCGAGGGTGATCTCTATTTGTAACAAGTTTGATTTTTTTGAATGTAAGTGAAACAATGCTAGACTTCTTTCCTTGATTGAATTTTATCAGGTGCCCCATCATATAATTAGAGTTGATGTCATGTTGATAACAAAATGTAAGGATAGTTGACTTAGAGTGTAAGGAACCACAACTAGCAGTGTATAGTGTGGTGCTATCTCATTCGAGAGGGATGAGATATTATTACAAAATATACTTTATTATCTTAATCTGAACATATTCAAAGCATCTTCAGGTTAGACTACCATCTTCTATAAGGCTTTTGGAACCTGGTCCACTATACTTCTATGTGGATTTCAACCTTGGGTGATGGCAAAAATAGGGGTGGAAGGAATTTGGAAAATTAAAGAGCTCCAACACCTCTGTGGAAGAAAGAGGTTGTTGCTTCAAGGTGATGATTTGGTTTGAAAAAGAGATAAAGAAAGAAGCCTTTCTCCTCTTTCTCATTAGATGCTTTTATTGGCTTCAAGAAGAAAATACATTTGTGCTCTACGCATTTGAAAAGAAATTCATAGTAAACATTTTACTCATTTGTTTCTACACAAAAGCTTTTGTTGTCTCTCTTGGTATAGATGTATCACATATTGGATATTGTTACTTGATGATTTATATTCAGCTTTGTCATCATTTAATCTTGTGTGACTTTTTTGGTTGTTTCAAAAATCTCATTCTTAAAAGAATAATACACCTGACATCAGTTATGTTGCACTTTGACATTTGTCTTCTTCTTCTTTGTACTGGTAACAGTGTCAGCTGGCGCATGCATGTGTATAGAGGGGGGGAGGAGATGGAGAGGATCCATCCCAAGACCAAGAAAAAAAAATCCAGCGCTGATGCTGAAGAGGAACCAAGGAGCGGAAGCCGTCTCTCACGTCGATGGTGCACTGGCCTATGCCCATCTTGGAATGATTTCCTTTATTATCACTCCCTTATTTCTTTATTTAGACCTCTTGCAACCTCTGAGGTTTCACTCTTTATCATCGCTCTGTGAGGAGAGGTCATCCTCGAGCCACCATCCGTTGCCTTCGCCCGCCGTCTGCCGCCGTCCTCTGCCGCCCGCGGGTTACTCGCCGGCGTCGCCCGTCACAGTCACCGTCCACCGGCGTTATCCATCGTCTGCCACCATGACCCGTCACTTGCCATCCACCGTCTCTCATCACTCGCCCCGCCGTTTCGCCGTCCCAATAGGCTTGACCCGGGCTTGATCTGTTAGGGCCAAATCGGCCTGGTTACATCATCAGGCCCAAAATAGGCCCACATACGCCAGGCCCAAATAGACCGGGGACGTCAGATTCGGGCCCCCCTCGCTCTCTCTCTCTCTCTCTCTCTCTCTCTCTCTCTCTCTCTCTCTCTCTATCTATCTATCTATCTCTCTCTCTCTATCTCTTTCTCTCTTTCTCTCTCTCTCTCTCGCTCGCTCGCTCTCTCTCTCTCTCTCTAGGCCTTCGACATGGCGCCTTTTGCGAAGTCGAGTGGGCCCAGAAAAAAATGAGATGTCTCTGGTCAACTGCCGGGAGGCAGCGACACCCGCCCGGATAAGGGCGGGAGCACCCTCCCGGCCGTTCGAATCTCTCTCTCTCTCTCTCTCTCTCTCTCTACTGTCTCTTCGTCTCCCCCTCCTCTCTGTCATGGCGATCGCATCGGCCAGTAGCGTGTCGTCACTTTCGTCCGCCTCCTCTCACCGCCTGGCTGTCCCTTCCAAAAGCTGCCCGACGTCGGCACCGAGGACTCTCTCTATCAGGGCGTGCTCTGAGGAACCGCTTCGGCGATCCGACAGCAGAAGCCAGGAAGACCACAGTGGATGCCTCTTGCCTGGCGCACAGGTTACCCGCCGGAGCTATCTGCTTGCCGGCGCTGCGCTGATGCCTTTCGTGTTCACGAAGCCCCCGAGATTGGAGGCTCGAGAGGTGGAGGTGGGATCCTTCCTCCCTCCGTCTCCTTCCAATCCGTCGTTCGTTGTTTTTAAGGCTACCGCCAAGGATACCCCCGCGCTTCGCGCCGGTAAGTCCTATTTTCTTCTCTCCATCGATCCGCATTCTTTCTCCTGTTTGGCGAATCACGGATAGCTTCCCTCATTTCTTCATCCGAATTATTAAAATGAGATCATGCAGGTCTAAGAATACATTGTACAGATGAGTTTATGGTTTATATGCTCGACCACTGCAAGGAGAATTTCGACACTAGTTGGATTTCGTTTTTGTCTTTTGGAGGCCCTTTAACACTTCCGAATGATTCTCTAGATATTCACATAGAAGAACATTCCGAGAACAAATGCTGTAGGAGATCAAAAAGAATTTCTCTTTTTCACCCCGTAGCTGTACCTGGGCTGTGTGTTTTCGGATGCAAGAAAGCAACTCATTGTCTATAATAATGTCATCGGGAAAATGAAGGAAAGAATATTGTGGCATTTACATGAATATGACAACAATAAGCATCTTTTCAACAGGCTCAAGGCAACTCCCATCATTTAAGCATCATTTTTACTGTCTCATCTACATGAGTGTCTATGTGCGAATAACAAGCATCATTTGGGAAATATTTTACTCTTAAATTAAATATTTTAATCTACTATCAAGCGTCCGTGCATTATTTCCTTTGGTTGGTGGATGCATTTGATCTGGTGTCTTTTTTATTACGCTGTTGTCGGTGAATGAGGACTACATTAAAATTTCTTCAGTATATTACGACAAAACGAAGCCCAACGTGGTCCAGATTTTGTCCACTAGGTCAGTATGCCCTATGATTTAGGTTTAGTTTGATGTCTTCCTCTATTTCTCTCTCTGAATTTCGCTAATCCGATTGCCCCATTTTTGAGAGATTATCATGTAAATTACTTATCTTGCTCTATTATAAGGTGAGAAGTTAGATCTTCTCGGAAAACATGGCACTAGGTATCGAAACTGATATACTTTGTGAATTTCCATCTCCTACCTATCTCGCTGGCAATAATTGTCTGCGGAAATTCTGGATTTTCATCATTTCCAAACTACAAAAGGTACACATAAGCATTTCCTTATCGCTCCCATATTTTACTTGAGGCATCTGCTCTTGTTCTTTGTTTTCCTACGTGAGCCATAGAACTGTATTCTTTCAAAATTAGATGTTTTTGCCAGACATTAGTAATACATGAAGGCTTTCGTTGGCAAATATTAATAACTCCAAGCGATGGTTGATCTTATACAGTTTTCTGTCGCAGCTACTGTTTGGGGCTCGATTCTTATGTACCTAAATTAAAAATTCGAGTCTTTTGCATACCTGTGTTGTGGCATGGCCCCTTATTGATAATCTTGACGCAAAGAAATAATAGAACATTTTCAAGGACTTACACGGGTACAGAGGTTATGGAAATAAGTGCTATGGTTAGTGTTGGGAACTGGGCCACTCTGGCTGGTGTAGAACAGGTAGCTTGTACATTAAAGGGAGACTACAATGTTTTCCTTGTGGTCAATATTGGCCATTATCCTCTCTGAGATACATCTCTTTATGGGCTAGGTTTACCATGGACCCAGTGAGTTTTACCAATGCAAATCTGTATTTATGCTTGTTTATTTTTTTCATTGTTAGTGGAATGTTGAAACGGTTTATTTATGCATAAATCATCTTCTATAAGATATCCATTTTGGAAGGTTCAGGATGTCTTGGTTTCTTTACCTGTCCTTTATGAACGAATCCTGCTAGAACTTCATTGAGAACTACAGTATTTACTTTGAACTTTGCGTTATACACCATTTCTCTGTTGTGGGGCTTTACGGATGCCTGGAGTTGGAAACTTGCTGACCATTCATTATTGAATACATCTCCCTTCATTAATTTTTTAGTACATTTTTTCTGTGGCACGGTTGAGCACATGCACCACATGCATATCCACCTGCATAACTAGACCTTTTCAGATCAGGCAATACAATCATGGAATCGTGGATGTTATGCCATTGGGTGACCGGCTGTCGCAGTAAATAAGTTTTTTTTTTTTAAAATCATGGTGGTTAATGTATGGAGTTCAGTCAAAATGGTTCTATCATCATATATTTTTTGTTATGCCCGTAAGTGCATTGTTCTGCAACAAAAGTTATTTTTTTTCTGAAAGAATCACGTCAAAATGTCATGGCAGGTAACGTGGAACCTTATGAGTTTATACTCCCACCATCATGGAAACAGACACGAGTTGCAAACATCCTCTCTGGAAATTACTGCCAACCCAAGTGCGCTGAACCTTGGGTTGAAGTGAAATTTGAGGATGAAAAGCAGGGAAAAGTTCAAGTAGTAGCTTCTCCGTTAATTCGCTTGACGAATAAACCTAATGCCACAATTGAAGAAATCGGAAGCCCAGAGAAAGTGATTGCTTCTCTTGGCCCTTTTGTCACGGGAAATACATTTGATTCAGATGAGCTTTTGGAGACATCAATTGAGAAAAGAGGAGACCTGACGGTAACTTTCCTTCTTCTTGCTTCTATGTGCCCAAATAAAGCATGCTTCTTATTCATCTGCTTTATCTACCCGTTTTCGAGTATGCATCCATTCTATCAATGCTTGTCTAGTGAAAAAAAAAAAGCGCGTGATTTTCTTGTACTTAGACGTGTCAAGGATATACAGTCACTGGATAAATTTATAAGACCTTTGTTGTATCGGATGTTGGGATTTAAGAACTAGAGGAGACCGTGGCGAAATCTAGGACTGGAAATATTCCATCAAACTTCAGGATTTAGAATTTCATGATGCTAACAGTTTTTGTCAGATCCAAGATCAATAAAGAGGGTGAAACATTGTTTTGTACTGTTCTCACTTGTTGAATTGCTGGGTAGCACATTGATGGAGAATAAAAAATACTATTGAAGAGGGCAAAAAATATTTTCAATGCTTATGTTTAGTTGTGCATAGAGGCAAATTTAGTTTCATATCAAATTAACGAAAAAAAATACAGAAGAGCAATGTAGGGAAAAAAAAATTTAGCCGAACTGCTCTATTGATAGTTCTATGTTTTGACACAGATAAATGTTAGTTCTCTTTCCTTGGCATGGAGAAATGAGTCTGGCCTTGCTTTATCAGAAAAGAAACAGTTTTAATAGCTCAGAACATCATTTTAAAATGCACACGTACAAATACAAGGAACTTAGACAATTTGGACTCCGCACTCAAAAAATCAAATGTACAACTGAAAAGTTCACAATTCACTTTAAATTAAACTTGCTAATTCAAACATCATTACTTGATGTTTCTCGGATTAGCAAAATGTTATTTCATCTTCCTCCACTAGAAGTCGATTTCACAACATGGACATAAAGGAAAGCAATATAATGTTTTTCTTGGCATGATTGAAAACAGATCCAAAAGTTGCTTAAGATTTCGAAAAGACAGTATTCAAAGTATTTATCTAATGTAAGCTTGTGGCCACATATCTAATAACCCAAAACCCCCATGCATATGCAATTTTAATGTAGAAGTTAAAACTCCATGTGCATAGATAAATGACTAGATTCCGTATGGCAGATTAACCCAATAACCGTAAGAGGAACTTTTCCAGTCACATCCATTTGATAATCCCTGAGAGAGCATTTTCTATATTCCTAACGTTCAACATTGATTAATTAACTGAATATATGTTTTGAGATTGACAACATGATTTCAATATTTCTGTTTGGCTGCTATTTCTATGTCCTTCCGTGTTCCCTGGTTTGTATCCACGATCTTTCTAAGACTTTGGCGTTAAATACCCACAAAGTTTAATGTTTCCGTAATATCTTCCTGTAAAAACTCCTTATTAAGTCTAATTTATGCTCAATAAGTCATTTCTAATTTGTTTCATACTACTTTTCTTTTTGCTTGTAGGGATTTAGTAGCCCTAGACCAATCTTTCAGTAAACGGTAGCTTCTGGCATTAGTCATCCTACTGAAATCTGATCTCTTGGTCATTATTTAATCTGAGAATCTTTGATGTAAATAAACTATTGTCGTAGAAAATATTGGTTTATTACCGATGGATGGCAACAATTTTTTACGTGTTTTTTAATTTTCCTTCCATAGCCCCAGGAAATGTGCCATTTATAATATTACTTTGTATCCGACCCTCTTCTTTGTCTAATCTCCCAGGTCTTCTTGATGATCGGAAGGATCTGTTGGTTTTTTTATTCTTAACATTCCGATCCACAGTTCCCACCTGAATCCCTGTTTCTCCCATTTTTCTATTTATAAATTAAATATTTCTTTTATCCGATCTCTCTGCCTTTCATGATAGAGAGAAGAATAGAAGAAAGTTCCTTCTTCGCTTCAATCCTTCCCTTCCACATTCCTTTCTTCTGTGAAGAATTAATTAAGCGCTAATGCGTATTACTAATCTCGATAAAAGATTTTTATTAATATTTCTAATTTTATATCCATATGCTTTGATTCTGAAAAGAACCCTGTTTTTGTTTCTTCACAGAATTATTTTTTTTGTCCCTCCTCCTCATCCGCATATGCTATTACTCAGTCTTTGTTATATTTATTCTACGAAATGAGAAGAAAAGAGAGATCTTGACAACGTATCACTGTAAATATGAAGGTGCAGTGAAAAAAGGGGCATTTTCATGTCACCTGGTCAACTTACCAAGTGGGGAAGAACATTTTTTTTATGACAATTATTGAGCGAAATACTTCCAAATATTGGATAAAAATCAGGAATTCATGCCAAATATAATGAAAAATTGTGCTTCTGATGGGATGCAAGTAGAGGCCGTAACTCATATCTCAGTCCGTCCAGATCTGTTGCATCATTGATCACTCAGAAATCCAGGACTTGATTTTGCATGGCCGAGAGTTCTATCCAGGAATGTTCTTCATGATCCCTCTAACTCTTTCTTTCCTTGTTTAGCATCCCATCGCATGAACGGAGAGCCCTGTTTTTTTTTTTTTTTTTTTTTTTTGCTGCTATTCATCCCATTTTTTTATTTACTAAGTTGGGGAAAAAAACGTTTTATCTTGATATTCCCTTTTGTTTTTTTAGTTATTTGCCGTCCCATTTTACGAGCAGCGAAGCTTTCTACTTGCTTACTGTTCTCCGAGGAGATGGCCGCTGGCGTTGACCCGCCGCCCTGACTGGTTGACTTTCCCCGGTGCAGTACTACACCTACGCGCTGGAGACCCCCTACGCGCTGACGGGGACCCACAACCTCGCCAAGGCGACCGCCAAAGGAAACACGCTCGTCCTCTTCGTCGTCAGCGCCAGCGACAAGCAGTGGCCCTCCTCCAAGTCAACCCTCCGCGCCATCCTCGACTCCTTCCAGCTCTGAGAACCCTCCTCCGTTTCCATATAAGGAAACCGCCGCCCCTCCCCCCCACCCGGCGAGATCACGCTGTAATTACTATACACACGCTGATTCAGCGGAGTTTGTTCCTCCATTCCTCCTCAGGAGTGTAGAAGTCAACGGAAAGCCAGACGAAAGAAAATCGGTGCAGCGATTCCACACTCACTCAGAGTTTGAAGAAGAGAGAAAATGAGGGGCTGTGGGCGGCGGGGGTTGTATATATTACAGGTGGTGAGTGGCGGCGGGGGCCTTGAAGGGGAGGACGCAGGAGTAGGTGACGTACTTGACGCTGTCGAGGAGCACAACGACGAAGACGCGGGAGACGGATTTGGGGGAGATGACGCCCTCAAACTCGGCGTCGGCCGCCTCGCGGGGGTCCACCAGCACGCTGACCACCATCGCCGGTGAGGCCGGCCGGCCGGCGGCGCCGCCGCCGCCGCCTTCTTCCGTTCCGTTCTGCGGGGCGGCGCTGGGGAGGGGAATCGGCTGGGCATACGGGTGCAGGGCCCTCCTGTTCCTCGTCTTGGCAGGGTGAGAAGAATTGGCGGTGCGATTCACGGCGGCGGCGGCCGCCGCGCCGCCGGCGCGGCGGGGATGATGCCGCCGGTGCTCGCTGGGCTGACGTCGAAGCGGAATACCTCGGTGCACATCCCCGAGCTCAAGATGGGCCCTGCGATGAGCGTAAGAAAATGGGGAGTCAAGAACAAGACTCTATTTCACCTACTTATCTGTAGAGCCAAGGCTAAGCTACCAATTTTTTTTTATGGGAACATGAGGTAGCTATAATTATTTTTAAAGATTAGAATCATATTTCGGATCAATCAATGGGTCAAGATTATATATTTTGCAGAGTACTAAGCCCCTTTTTTTCCCCCCCTCTTCATGGTGGTGTAACCTGAGAGCAGAAACTCGGAGCAAGAAGCAACTACATGTTCTTGAGTTCCAGTGGCGCCTAAACCTAGAGCAGGATTGGGACTTTGAAGATCAATTTCCTATCTAGTCAATGAAGTAAAGTAGATGCATTAAGAAACATTCATTTGCCAAGCAGGTGTAGTAATTTTGTTAAAAATGTGTAGGTGAAAGCAAAGATGATGCCAACGCAGCCTCAATGAGTGCACCAGATTCAAAAATATCTCTAAATTAGGGAAATCAGAAAGGTCGTTTGTTCCTCAATTTTTGTTGTTCAAAAATGTTGCTGAGAAGCCAAGTTGTGTGCAATTGCCGTCTCAGTACGTGTAATCGCATTATCACAAAATAAAGGAAAACCACAAGGGTTGCTTTGTTCATTCTATCAAAAATTTGAAACAAATAGTTTAAATCAAATAAATAACCTAATTAATACTTCATAAAACCTCCAGCATGAGTCGGACAGAATAAAAAACCAAAGATGGCAAATTTTCTGGCCAAAAAAAAGGTAGATACTTGGCAACAGTAAAATCTAGCGTATTAGTCAATGCCGCGAGGATAATAATGAGGCCCTGCTAGATAAGCTCGTTCTTGAGGAGACATGAAAGAAATGAAGATAATACTAGTATGCTTAATTTCTGGATAGAGAGTTACTGTTGCCACATAGATTAGGAGAACAGATAGACCATTTAAATATGTTTGCATTTAATTAATCAGGCAAACTGTGGTAAAAAAGCATGCTAAAAGCCCAAGGATAACGTGGCAATGTTATCCCCCCCCCCCCTCTTTCTCCTTCATAGTGATCATAGGGATAACGCCACCCCATATGAAAGTTTTCTATAAACGAAAAGGCTCAATCCAATTGGAAAGAACATTGTGAACCGGTGTCTTTTATTTTAATGACTAGCCAATCTCGATGACACAGCCAAAGGTTCAAAAGTCAATCAACTTCCAAGTTTTGATTAAAATGCTGATGGAAAAAGGGGCCAACCATAGTTAAACATTATGGGTGTAACATAGAAACTGATTTGGCATGGTTGAAGGCTATGGTATCATGATCTATTGCGCTTTTCTGTCCTAAAAGGAAGACAACCGCCAGCTCCTGTAGCATGCAGACTGACGAATGAAAAAAAAAAGAAATAAGCTTGTCCATACCTTCCAGACCTTCCTGGAACCACTCTTTGACTGGTGCATCAGCAGGACCTGGTTTTGAATCATCCCTGTATCTATCTTTTGAAGCATAAGCACGTGACCTCTGATATTCAACTATGCTTTTATATAAGTGAGCATGCCTTTCCATCTCTCTTCCAGATTTTGAGACAGGTAAGGCTAAACCCAGCGTCCCGGCTACTGCCAGACTGGTCTCTTTACTTTCTTTGTCAGACTGTTGTTGACCACTACTACTCTTTGTTGCAGATCCTGAGTTTGCCATAGCTCTCTCACTGGCAAGGACTGATTGAATTATCAAATTGCCATCAATTTTGACGAGCTTGTCATTTCTTGGCACATAGAGGGAAGCAAATAGAGGTTTACTGGCATTCCCCGGGAGACCAGGAGTATGGTGTGAAGTCTGCTCCTTTTGGTCTCTCATTCCAACTTTATCGGTTACATTAGGCCTATTTATACTACCTCTAACAGTCAAAACTCTTCCTCTAGGATGGCCTATGGCCTTGTCATTGCTATACCTTTCTTCATTCCAAACCAGATCTTTACTTCTACCATCAGTATGTTTAACTCCCGGAACGAAAACTCCAACAAACAGCATGCAAAACAACAGGCCCAAGATGCTCACACTTGCGACCTTCTTGGTTTTGCTCTCTGCCTTCCTGCTCTCCGATTTTCTGGGCTTGGGGGCCGAGGCGACCTGCTGTTGTTTCAGCCTGGGAATCGGAACCAGTGGAACTTGAGCACCCTGAGGCCTCGCAGGATAGCCGGAGTATGGAATCCATGGAAAATGCATAGATGTCATCGGAGGGGGCGTTGGATAAACAGCCGGACGGGGACAATTTCCTGGACCCCCTCCGCCAGCCAACTGCTGACGCAAGGTGGCATTCTCCGCCATTATAAAGGAAACCTTACGGTTAAGTTCAGTGATCGTAGAGTGCATGGACCTCACCTTCTCTTCCAGTTCCTCAACATAATGCTTCTTCCTTTGCCTGGAGAGCTGCGCGCTCTCTCTGTTCCTCATCAACCGTGCTCTTCTCTTGTCTTCGTCCTCATTTACCGCGCTGAAAACACACGACGAAGTACCCTGGTCGGAGGATCCCGATCTCCGGTATTTACTGCTCCTGGATACGGCGTTCATGTTCGTGTCAGACACCTCCCCGTCCTCTCTTCCTTTCTTTCTCTTCACACCCCATCCCTTCCTCTCCTCCTCATCTTCCAATTTCACCCGTCCCTCGCCGGCCACGGACGAGGTATCGCGGAAACCCGCGAGGCACGTCGTGGAATCGCCAGAATCCGGGGACGGTGCGTTCAAATTCCTCAATCTCTTTGGGCTCCCATCGCCAACATTTCCCGAGGCAGAAGACGAAGAAGACATACCAGATCCTCCCTTGCAGTCAGAGACGGAGGAAGAAAAGGGGGCAGCGCCACCCTCCGCCTGGCCGTCGAGCAGATCATCGTCCACTTCGGGAATATCGAGGAGATCGGCGACGGAGAAGTCCAGATCCCCTTCGAAATCCAGATCGGCGTCGAAATCCAGATCCGCCATAAACCCCGCCGAGAGGGTCATATCCGCCGGTATGTCGGGGAACTGGAGGGGATCGAATCCGCCGGCGAAATTAGCCTCGAAGGCTTCATTCTCGTCGCGCCGCTCGCACGGGACTGGATCTATCACAGCAGCTTCCGCCATGGCCAGAGAAAACTCTCCCGATCAGATACCCATGCAAGAGAGAGAGAGAGAGAAGAGAGAGAGAGAGAGAGAGAGAGAGAGAGAGAAGAGAGAGAGAGAGAGAGAGAGAGAAGAGAGAGAGAGAGGTTTCTGGTCTCTCTCTGGCAATAGAGGGGAGTTTTGTGTTCCAGCCTTCCGGAAGTTTCTACAGAAGACTCCTCTCTCTCTCTCTCTCTCTCTCTCTCTCTCTCTCTCTCTCTCGGTCTTCGCCGGCGACCGTCTCGTGTACGCTACGCGTTCCTCATTCTCAGTGGGGAGAATGAGAACGCACGAGATGCGGCGATGAAGACCGTTGGATCGCAGGGAGCAGCTCACCTCATTCTTGGAACTCATTCTGTAGATTAGCTTCCGGTCAACGGTGAGTTCGTATGTGAACGAGACAGCCCCCGGTCTCATCCGTCGTTTTCAAATCACATGCTCCTTTGAACGGTATATTTTATATATTAAAATTCATAAAAATTTCCTATTTGGCTGTAAAAATACGAAAACAGAAACTTTTAATTGCGGGATATTGTGATTTATTTTATTTCTGGGAGATAATTATGATTAATCTTTTAAAAATCACATCTTCCTTTAAACGGCATGATTTATTTTTAAATTAATAAAAAGTATGCCCCCTTGGTTTTAAAATATGGAAAATCATATGTTTAAAATTATGGGCAATATATTTTGAATTATTTTCCATCGCGAAGCTCTTCGGGGATATTTTAAGACAAGCTTCTGGTCAACGATGAGTTGGTTTGTGGACGAGTCAGTCCCAATATCACGTCATCATTTTCATGTCACATCCTCCTTTAAACGGCATATTTTTATATTTAGAATTAATTAAAAAATATTCACTATTTGGCTCTAAAAATGCGAAAATTATAAACTTTAAATCGCGGGAAAATATATTTTAAATTATGGGGATACTGTGACTTTTTGGGTGGAAATCACAACTTCCTTAAAAAAATCAAAAATTCCAAAAATACGAAAACCACAAGATTTAGAATTACGGGAAATATATGTTAAATTATTTTCTCCTGGCAAAGCCCTCTCAGGGACATTATGATTTATTTTGTTTTTGGAAAATAATTATCAACTGTTATTTCCTACATATTAATATTAAAAACTAATAAAAACACTGCCTCGTTGGTTCTAAAAATACGATAATCATAAATTTAAAACACGGGAATATTTTTATTTATTTTATTTTGGGGGGGAAAATTATCAACGGTTGTTATTTTTTTCAACGGACAGATTTGCCCCCGCGGGGGGTCCTCGGCGGGTAAGAGGAAAGGAGGAACTTTTGGTCATGGCGAGGGTTTTTCCTCCATTCTTTAATGCGATCGATTTTCCGGAGGGCCGGGGGGAGTTTGAAGCAGAGGAAATCCTCTCGTCGAGCCCTTCTGCGGGAGGGCCGGAGAGAAAGAGAGGGGACCCGTATCGAAATCTGATCCCCCCTGGCCTCCCTCTCTCTCCCCGTCTCCCAGCCCGGGTGCGGCGGCGCTGCCATGGATTCTCCGCCGCCGCCCTCCTCGCCCGCGGGGCACGCCACCGGCGAGCCGGCGGACGGCGCCGCGCGGAAGGGCGCGGAGACGGCGTCTCAGGTGGATCCGTTCCTCGTGGAGGCGCTCGAGAATCCGCGCCACCGCCTCACCGGTACGTTGGCACCCTCCTCCTCGATTTCAGAGTCCCTGGTTCTATCTACAGCTCTGCTTAATTTGCGGTGGTTCGAGTTGGGCCTATCTAGGGTTTTGATTTGGCGAAGGATTCTTGGAATTAGGGTAATGCTTTACCTGAGGGCTTTCGGTTTAATTCGAATTCTTCGTTTTCTCGGCTGTGTTTGCCGCTCCACTGCTCCCTTCTTGGGACGAGATTTCCTGCGGATTTGGCGACGAAGGCTTCGATTGGATTGATGAACTTCCTCGACGGATTTATTTCTCCACGTCTCCGATTATCCCCGATTTACCGGGGCCTTCTTTTTCTTTCTTCTTTCTGGATTTATCACCATAATTCAAATTTTCCTTGATTTTTATTTTTTCATTTATTGGAATTATCTTCTATTTTAGCGCTGGGAATTCTTCCTTTTTCTCTCTGTGTGTCCTTAACTTGAATTTTTCTTGTGAAGCGATGATCTTCTTTATACCAGGCCGAATTTTTCGTTCGATCGCTTCTCAGGAACATGAGATAGCTAATTATTTTCTCAAGATATTTGCGATAATTTGGTCTTTCTGTCATCTAAACCTTGCTGGGTTCGTCTCTATCAACATGCTTTCTGTGCTTTATCCTGGTTCCTGTTTGCTCAAAGATCCTTCATGCAAGGAAAAAAAGTCTTCCCACAGCCTGCCTAACCATAATAATAATAATAGCTCAGCATATCATCTCAAGGTATTTTTGGATTAAACGGGTGCAAAATAAAAGGAGATTATTACCATGATAACCATGATCGAATGAATTTCTGTAATTGGGTTTACGAGCTCCATTCCTCCGAAGGGGGAACAGGTACCCTGGAATCAGATTATCTCTGAACCAAGCGCAGGGAACGTGGAATCTGCGAGTGCGGCGTTTCAGATTGAGGAATAAGTCGGGTTGATCGATGAACAATGCAATGCCATGTGGGGTGGAGCGTTGAATTTTTTTCTCAGGAACTTCTCTATTAGGTTGGAGTGATCCCACTGGCTGGCTCCTCGCTTCCCAGAGGCCAAGCTTGACAAAATCTGCGGGAGAAGTGTTCACCAATCATGGGTCCTCTTTGAATCCAGGGGGTAGATCCTATCATGCGATTGCGGTGCTAAACGTTGACCTTTGTCCATCACGCTGGCGCTTCACCTCCTAGAAGCCAAGTATGATTTTAGAACCGTTGGCCAATTGTGGGTCAACGTCGTTGTGTTCCTCTCAACTCTGCTGAAATGTTTCCTGTTTTCTGCCCTGGTTTATTGCAGTTCTCCGGATGGAGCTAGACGTGCAGAGGTTCCTACAGAGCCCAGACCAGCACCAGTTCGAGTTCCAGCACTTCCCGAGCTCTTATCTCCGGCGCGCCGCCCATCGTGTCGCCCAGCACTACGGCCTGCAGACGCTGGTCCTGGACGGTGGTGCCGCCGATGGCAGGACGAGAATTCTGGCGGTGAAGACGGCAGAGAGCCGGAACCCCCCCGCCATCTGCCTGTCGGAGATACCGACAAAGCCGTCGGAGAATGGAAAGCCTGCCGAGAGGGTAAAGATCGTCATCCGCGCGAGGCCTGCTGGAGCTGCCACCGGCGGCGCAGCAGGGAACGAGAAGCGGCAGGACTCCTTGAAGACGGTGGAGGAGAGGGAGGAGGAGTATGGTAAGGCTCGGGCCCGTATATTTAATGAATTCAACGCCGCTCCAGAGACGGCTGTGCCGCCGGCGCCGGCGGCAGGAGTAGGAGAGGTGGAAGCCAATCGGAGGATTGTGGATGAGCCCGAGAGGAGCGGCGGCGTGAAAGACGGCTCCGCCAGGGTGGCGGCGATCTTCAGGGACAGGGAGAAGGACCGCACGGACCCTGACTACGACAGAAGCTATGGCAGGTGCTGCGGAATTCGATGATCAATCCCTTCTTTTGGAGCTTCTCCCATCTGGTTCAGGGTTGGATTTTATTTATTTATTTTTGAGTTCTGATTCTTCTTCTGGTCTCGCAGGTATGCTAGGGGGCCGCCGACGGGCCAGAGCTTCAACGTGGGTCTGTACCATGGCCTGCAGCCCTCCCACCACTCGCAGTACGAATTAGGGTTTCCTCAACTGAGGCAGATGCAGAGCTACCAGCCCTCCGGCCATGTTTTGGGCTCCCATTTCTATGCCGCCGGCTGCAACCAGCCCGCCGGCGACGCCGTCTATGTGCCGGCCTGCCCCAGCCCCACCATGATGTATGCTCACTCCTACGAGCATCTCAGGAGCACCGTCTTCCAGGTACCCCCCCCTCTCTCTCTCTCTCTCTCTCTCTCTATCTCTCTATCTCTATCTCTCTTTGTCTCTCTGTGGGCATGATATGAAGATGGTTGCGTTTTCAGGGGCCGTTCTGTCAGCAGCCATTGAGCTTCGAACAGCACCATTATCGCTGACGGCGGACGTCTGGTGGGGGGATGGAGAACGTGTTTGAAACTGTTGGAACTGTTCTTTGGCTATGAACATCATCTACCAGCTAGAAAAAAAAAAAAAAAGGGGGAGGAAAAATAGAGTGAACTACGTCCTTAGTTTCCTGTGAAATTCATCTTGTGACGGTGGACTTGCAGAATAAATTCGTTCCAGTTCTTCCTGGGAGTGTTGAGGAAGCCGCCATCTTCGTCGTGGTGTGGCCTTTCGAATCACGTTAGGAAGTCAGTCTGTGCCTCTCTCTCTCTCTCTCTCTAGACGGGCCAGAATTCGTATTTTTCTTGAGAACCCACAATTGTGTCAGAAGCGAGGAGCCCGAAAATGGAGGGAAGGTGTGGGCTTGGTTGATCCCTAATTAGGAAATTCTGTGAGTAAGAATGGAGGTGGACGATCGTCATCGCCATTCACTGCGAGCGCGTCCAGAATGGTCTCCGATGAGCCCATCTGAGAACGGCAATTCCCCGGTTATCGTCCATAGGAGACGGCATGATCTTGGAGGAATGGAGAGAGTTGCAGGCTTTGGGAGATACCATTTACAGGAAGAAAAAAGTTCAAGCGGCTAGCTTTCCGATCCGCCGCCGCACGGCGGAGGAAGGATACATCGAGGGCGGCGACGATCCCCGCCGATCTTTGCTGCTGCTGTTGAGATCAAAGATGAAGGAACTCAGCGAAGAAGCTGGTTCAGTCGTCGGAGGCAGCACGATCTACAGATTTAGGGTTTTTTAGGGTTCTCCGGTATCGCCGCCAGCAGCTCTCCTCCGAATCCTCGGGCTTCCTCAAATCCGCGAAGAACGATTCTCCCTCCTGGCTCAGGTGCCCAGTTCCGAAAATGGTAATTCTCCTGGTTTAATCGTCACTGGTGGGAAATAGGGTTAGGGCCTTCCTTCTTCCAATCTCTGGTGCGTCTCCGCTTGAATCTACATCCCTGCGGAAGAATCCCGCCGCCTCCGGCGGCGGCGGCGGCGGCGCCATTCTCTGAAATCCGAGCTCGAATCCCCCACTCGGCGGCGAGCCCATGTGGACGATATGCCGGTGGTGGAAGAACTGGGCCTGCTGCTGCTGCTGTAGGGCGGCGGGCGGCGGCACGAAGGGAATGAACTGGTCCAGAACTCCACCACCGCCGGCGGCGACGGCGGCGGCGGCGGAGGAGGAGGAGGAGGAGGAGGAGAGAGATTGCATCCGCTTGAGGTAGAGGCGGTACTTCTGGAGGTGGCTAGCGACGTTCTCTCTGGTGAGGCCGTCGACGTTCATGAGCTGCATTATGGTCTTGGGGACGGCGTTCTTGATGCCCAGATGGGCGACGGCGTCGACGAACCTCTTGTGGAGCTGAGGAGTCCACACCAGCCGCGGCCTCTTCACCGCGCGGGTGGCCGGATCCTCCGCGCCGGCGGCGCCACCGGTCTCCGGCGAGTCGTAGTCTCCTTGGCGGTCCTGCACCGCCGGTGGGGCGGAGGGAGGAACAGGTTGAAGGGGGTGGCCGCCAGTGGGGATGATATCGAAGGCGAGGGCCAGGTCGCGGGTGATCAGGGTTTGGGAGAGCGGCATCAGCTCCGTTGGCGCCGGCAGCTCCTCATCCCACCTCTCGAACCAGTTGGCCTCCTCCCTCATCTCCCTCTCTCTCTCTCTCTCTCTCTCTCTATCTCTCTCTCTGTGATCGCTCTATGGGAAGCTCTGATCCGCGCTCAGGTGCCTGGTTCTTCTGCAAGCTCGGCCACAGAAGCCCATCGAATGGACAGGGAGTCGGAAGTTCAACAGGTGGACCGGGGGGGGGAGGAAGATGCTGCAGGTCGGGGAGATGGGGGCCTTCGAGGTGGATTCCCTATCTCTCTCTCTCTCCTCTCTTTCTCTCCTCTCTCTCTCTCTCTCCTTGTGCAAGGCGCATATTTACAGAGGGAGGTGGGCGAGTTATGGGCCATATGATATTTATTGAGGGCTACGACAGAGCTGAAGAGGGGGGTGATTAAAATAAACTCACTCTCTCTCCTCTGTCTGTCTCTCTATCTTGTTCCCCGCTTTCAGGCTGGTTTCGAGGGCGGTGGGGCCCCCGGGCCGAGTCAGCCGGTGTCGTTTACCGACCCGCCGGGTCCCGCACGCCGGCAAGAGGACAGACCGGACTCAGCCCGGGTCGGGTCGGCGTTTCTGGGGGGCGATCCGAGGAGATGTCAGAATTACCGTACTGCCCCCTACCTGACTGTTTTTGTCGAAATGCCCCCCCCCCCACGGGGAGAAAGCCACGTGGTCATTCGTGGGAATCCCAACATCAGGCAGTGTATTTATGCCCCTCTCCAGCAGGAGGAATAAAGTCGGGATCTTCCCCCGCCCCCTTCAAGTGGATATACTTGGAGATAAGCACCAGAGCCTCTCTCTCTCTCTCTCTCATTGGCAGAGACCCACGTGAGGGCAGCTAGCTGTATGGAGAATCTGTCTCCTGTTGACCCTTTATCAAGTAGGAAGCTCTGATGCTTTGGGCTCCGGCAGTTGACCTTCAAAATTGTCAATCTTATCTCTCTCTCTCTCTCTCTCTCTCTAGCTAGGTCAGGAGGATCTGGTGCCTCGGGGAGTGACGTTACCGCCCTTCCCTTGGACGCAAATCAACAATAAAGGGGCGGTTTTTCGTCTTAGATTCTCGATTCTTTGGGCATTTTCTGGAGCGGGTGAAGTTTGTCGCATTCGCCAGCGTGACCTCTAGAGCGCCGCCAAAAGCCAAGGATGGGCACCAGCCGCCGAATCGTGATCGAACGGCTGAGGATAGTCATGAGAGCAGTCAATGGACGTTAACAGCCCGCGCCAGTGGGCCCGGGTTCTGTCAATGGCCGAATCCGATCGACGGGCCTGATCCGATCCGGTGATCTGATCGGCCCGAGAACCGAACCTGACCGCCCGATCCAAGCCAGCGAGGACCAGGAAGTGGCGGGTGGCGGAATCTCTCAATGGGACCCACCCCCCGTATTTTATGATTTTCCAGAGGCCTGCGGACAAGGCCAAGGGAAACCTGTCACCAATCGGATCCTCTCGCAGGGACTTTTCGATAATTTCCCTTCGGAGGGGGTGGGTCCCACGTGGGCCTTTCCCTGATTGGGCCTTGCCCATGTGACACATGGCCGGATCTGAAGCGAGTTGAAACCAAATGAGGAAACAATAGGCCCATCGATCTCATCTCCCGTCCTCTCTTCATCCAAACTCTAAACCTACGCATGAAACAGTGAGTCAATAACAGAGCTGGAGAAGGGAAGTACCTCGGGGCTCTGGACTCCGTCGCACCAGAAGACCATAGACTGGCGTGGTAAGATTGACTTTTTGGCGTATGGTTGACTTTCCTCGCAGAAAGCCATGCACCCATGACATGATCAAGCACAGGCAGAATCTGGGTCAACCCAGAATCCTCAAATTAAGTCAGAGCTGCAGGAGACCAAGATTCGCTCCCCAAATCAGGGATGGAGGAGGATATGAACACAGAGAACCCAGCAAGGGAGATGAACCAGGAGCAGGTAGAGATAAGTGGCACTGTTCCAGGCCCAGAGGGTCTCCATCCAATCCCAGAAGGACCCAACGCCGATCTCTCCAGACCCATCCAGCAAGATCTTGGTGATCAGTGAAGCAGCAGGAGGGAAGCTGATGACCGCCATGAGAAGATTGCAGGCCGACAGCAGCAGAGCTCTGCTCTGTCTCAGAGGGCGCACCATGAGGCACAGGGGAGCCAGGAGGACGGCCCCAACTTGAGCAGTGGAGAAGTTGATGATCGACATGAGGCTTAATCCGACGGCGGTGGCCGAGATCATCACAGCTTTCAGAGAAACCCATCCGCCGGGAGGGGGATCTGAGCCCCAGAGGTGTTTCAAGGCGAGGAGAGAGAAGACGGAGAGAGAAACCCAGGTTAGGGTTCTGTGGTCTGAGGTCAGGATTGGAAGATGGTAGATGAGGTAGGGGAGCAGTGAAACCATGGCTGCCCATAAGTGGACCATGAACACAGCTCTTGCTGCGTGAAGCCACCTCCATTTATGGTCGTTGGTTTTATCATCTTCAGAGAAGAGGGCGGCGGCGGCCACTGGGAAGGGGGCAACAAGGAGGGCAAAGGCGATCATGTAGACACCAACGGATACAAATTTATTGGGGGAGGTCAGGAGGTAAAGGAAGAACGACTGGTGAAACTTTTCAAGGAGGTTATTCACCGAGCGTATCACTCCTTCAATCAGCCTGCGTTTAAAAGCCATGAAGTTTTCATGTTTTGATCAGCAGGCAAGACATAGAGATTGTAATGTTGAAGAACATAGAAAGAACATCACAGCTATAAAAGGAAAATTTCCTGCTTTGATCAGCAAAATACAGTGATTTTAATCGATTTTCATCAGGTAACTTCCCTGTTCTTTTTTATATGAAAAGAGCACGAGAATTAAAGAAAAGAAGGAAGAATCAGATCGCATTCACCTGCCACCCTTCAGAAGTATTGCAGAACGTCCGAATTCAAAATCTAGGGAATTTCTGGGGGAGACTTCTAGAGCGATTGCGTCGATCTGATAGTCACGGAAGGCACCATGAGAACCAGTGGGCACGCCGAGTGCCTGCCACCAGAGGGGAATAATAACACCCAGGATCAATGAGGGACACCAGATGGAGTAAAATCAGACTCCAAAATGGGAAACATTCCACAGCGTCTACCTGGGAATAGATCGAGCTGGCGAGTGTTGCAGCGCCTTTGACATAGTCAGAAGCTGGAACACCGAAAGCCCACTGGGGATTGAAGCTCCCAGCGAGCCTGCCTAACCATTCTTGGGTCTCGCCGACCGCCTTTAAGAATGCTGATCCATGGAGTGAAGCAAACGTGCCAATCTTCACATGGAGAGCTTGTCTATGAACTGCTAAGAAATGAACAATGTTAATGAGGTCAAGGTTAGGCATCTGGCCATTGGACGCCTCTGCACGTATAGTGAGGCTATCCATCTCGTTTCCATCTTCTTTATCCTTCACCCGAAGAACAAGAGCAGCAGCCATTGTTCCAGCACGCCTGAAGATACTGAAATCTTTGCCTGCATCGCCTTGAGACCCACTTGGAAAATTGTTTTCAGCACACGTGCCGATGTTGAGCCCTACTGGGTCATGTACAAATATAGGATTGTGATAGTCTTTCAGCCAGGTAGAAACCGAGTTATACTCTCCGTAGCGCGTATCTGCAGCTAGCCAGATGATATCCTTGGCTAGCCATGCCGCTTGACTTAGGAGAGAAAAAATAGAGAGAGCAAGGCCAAGTGTCGTGGCTTCGCTTAGCTCAATCTCATCCGAATTGTAGGGGGTGACTAAAACGATGGATTCTTTTCCATCTCCCCGGGGAGCTCGTATGATGCCCACGCAGCTGATGCCCACTGCAGTGCAGCTGCCATTTTCACGGGATAAATCTCTCTCAGGGCCAGAAAAGAAATGCAATGGATGAAACTGGCGACTTTGAGGATAGGTCTTGTGGAAATAAACTTCAGCACCCACAGCCGCCATATTCTCTGCTATCAGTCTTGTAATCTCCCTGCGTTTAATAAAGATACAAAAAGCAAATGCAGCTGAGAAAATCATAGTAAGAAATAAATCTTGAAAGAATAATCTGACAAAGGAAATGAAAAAATAAACCCCAGCTTGTCTTCATACGCCAAATTTCTATTATTCTCTTTCCATCGTCGGTCCTCCCATAATGCTTAATTTATTCCCATAAGTTTTCTTGAGGGGAAAAAACACACTAATCTCGTGCGTTTTGAGATATAAAGAAGAAATATTCATCAGGTTTGGGTATATTCTATAAGAAATGACCAACGGCTTCATTTCAGAAATACAACGGTTCAAGGAATTGCCAAGGCCATCAAGCGTCAACAAGTGTTAGAAAAAGCTGACCGTAAAGAAGATCAAAAATGGAACGTCAAGTCATTTTCAAATTTGTCAAGTTGGATATAGATTCGGAAAGAGTATACATCAACCTAGAAAAAAGCTTTCCCTGTAAAACTTTAAACCCTGAAAAAATGGGGGGATAATAGATGCTCTCATGTTTTAGAATTCGGTTTTATAAACCAAGTGCCAGAAATAATTTCTTTCATCATTCAAATTAGGAAAGCATAGATCATCCCTTTCTAGAGTTTTGTGTAAGAGGCGATTCCTCAAACAAGACAACATTCAGACATGGTCATGATCTCTTCCAGACTGGATTTGAAATCTCTCTGAGAAGTGAAGCCCATGTTGAAGTTTTATTATTCGTGAGATATTTGGTGGGAGAGGAATATCAGAAGATCCTAAACAAAAAAACAAATTAATATTCAGTCTATTACTGGCGGTGATATTAGTTCCAGTTATCATGGGATAAACAATAATGCATAAATTTGTAATACTACATCCAATTTCTGATTAAAACTTCTTTATTTCTCGTGAATTGGTATCTATTTTATGTTCTGATATGATGTCTTAAACACTACTTCACTGATTATAAAAATTGACGCATGATGAAAAATAGTTAGGAATCTGACTTAAACCATTGAAAACATAATCAGAAGGAAGAACATACAATCTATTTTTAGCTAGGGATTTGTTGCCAACGATGTCTTTGACCAGTCTGTTTGCTAGCTGTGAATCTTGAACAGAGAACATGGGATCGGCAGAACCTACGAAAGATAACTCAGTCAAAAATATGGCGAAAAACTGACAGCCTGCATTGGCGCTGACAGAAAGTTTCACAATAAGAAAAATAAGCTATCAACATTCAGAACTCACTACAGAAAACGAAAAGATGAGTAACTAATTACATCAGAAAAAGCAAAGTTGAAGAAACGCATGGTCAGTTCTTTCCACAACTCACTGGCTCGACTTATTATGAAGTGGTACTATTTTCCCAAATAACTTCAAAAGAGCTGCCATCATCTGATATTTTTGTTCAAATTGATGCTTCTTCTGGTACTTTTCTGGCTTCTTTTGGGCTTTCCTTAGATTTTTTTAGTCAGCACTTTCTACTCCAAGATTACCACTTTTCTCATTGTTTTAATTGTAAAGGAGCAGCAAGCAAAGCAATGGAAACATCATGTTGTTCAGCCAACCCATGCTCGGAAACCTCCAGTTACCAAAGTTCCAATAAGCTATATTGCTGGAGCTCGTTGTCAACAACTAGGGTATTGGGTGTTTAGAAATAACAACATTTAGTTTCATCATTTCGGTACACCTCTATTCAATTTATTACTAACATCTAGCTTTAAGTGGTGGTCTAGTGTTAATAGATTGTGTAGTGATGTCTGACTGGATGAGACGAAATTCTCCACTGGCATAGCTTGCTGCCTTAAATCACTACAGGCGAGCATGCCTTAAATCACTTTGCCTTGAAAGCTCGTTTGAAATAATATGATATAGTTAACACGACGCATGAGGTTTGGTGTATCAAAATAACATTATATGACACACATAACGTGGTTTCTCTAAAATTATCAGTAATGCGACAGCAGATGTGTTTTCTCAGTTCCTGATGGAAATATTACACGAAGTAAACAAACATGGGAAACCTACTTTTTGTGCTCTAGTCGGCAAACTTTAGATAAAATTCCAAACATAATATCCAACTCCAAATGCGGATAAGACTTAGGTTAATCAGATCTGGTAAACTTATTGTTTGCAACCAACGGCTCCCAGATCCCACAAAATCATGAAAATGAATGAAACTTTTTTTACAAATCTGCTTAAAAAATTGCACCCATATATGCCAATGATACAGTCATGATATATTGACATGATTCCAATGATAATTGATGTCCTCACGAGTTAATTTTCCCATAATACCTGACAAGATTTCCGAACTCTCAAGCTCTTAATTTTTAACAACGAGTTGCAAAATGTTGAGAAGCAGAAAAAAATATCGATTCCACAACATTCCTGAATGGGGGAGAAAAAAACATAAACATCAATTTTGTCGGCCACATGTACTTTCTGGTCGTTGATGAGATATTAGACAGATAAGTTTATTTTAAGGTAAACTACAATTTTTTATTAAAAAATGAACGGCTATCAACGTCGAAACAAGAGGCTCTTCAGAAAGGGAATAACCATGGAAGTTCAGATAAATCCACCGAAAAAATCACATGGGAACTGAGCATTAAAAAAGAAGCCCACCTGGCATGAGAGCATTCTCTGAGATATATGTGTTTTTTGCCAGAATGGGAAGGAGTAATAACGTGGCATATCCTGCAGAGCAGCAGAGAATGCTATCCCAGCCAAAGGATATTCGTTTTGAGTACGACAGCAAAAGAAGAAGAAGAAAAAACCGTAAACGCAGTGAGAACTGCAGGATTAAAGCGCCATTACCTGACTAGAACACAGTGAGAGACAAGGAGCCTCCCAAGATGCATAATAAGTCGCACCTTCTTCGGCTTGGGTTTCTCATCTTTCCCCATGTTTACCTGGGATGGATGATGCAACAAAAGAATCTTTTTTTTTCTCCCCTGTATATGGTTAGAAATTGAATTAAATTGAGGCAACTGACGAAGCTTCATTAAGTCGTCTCATGAAAGAGCAAAGCTTAACTTTCACACCCTCAAAGCAGCAATACGAGTAAAGAAAAGGAAACTTAAGCTCGGCCAGTTCCTACCTCAACAAAAAGAGGTCATGCGTTGAGTGGTCTCAGGGGCTCTCTACCTTGTCATTTACTAAACAAATTGCAGTTATCCACAGCACCTGAAAGAGGGAAATAATAAGTCAACAATGCCATCGCTAAAAAGGGATTTACTAATTCATGAAAATTCAGTCATATGCGACTAGAAACAGCAATGAGACTCTTCGTGCACAGCCGAGACAGAAAAATGAAAATTCACCAGGCTATGAACGCAAACTAGTCTACTAGAGAACGTGAGAAGATTTTTCACTCATACACATGCAAAAAATCTCAAGTGATAACTATGCTACGAACTACATTGGCATATTTTCGTTTCTCGTGCTTATAATTGAGTTCTTCTAGCGCGTATAGTTTGCAAAACATGATATTTGATTGTAATTATGATCCGTTCTAGTAGTCATCTGCGTTTAGTGCTGACATTCGTTTTGGTGATCCATTGCCCTTGAAAAACGTTTTGATGGATCATATAGCCTATTTTTTTAAGGAGTAGGAATTCTCCAGAGATCAACATCCTAGCCCATATCCTTATCTATTCTACTTTCATTTGGTACCAGTCGTATTTTAGGTCGCTAAGCACTTAAGGATTTGATACCAGTTTAACAGAAAACCGAAGTTTCCTAAAATTTTAGACAGGATTAAATATGTTTTCTTCTTAATCATGCACTCTTCATTTTTTTCCACTCAGAAGCTAAATTTCTTCTCGTTTCAAAATGCTCATTGGGATTGCTTAGATGGCTACCTTATCAGGCATGCTAAGATACACATCAGATTCAAAACTTTCTTAGACACCATTAGAATCGTTGAGCTACATCTGGCTCTCCGTTAGCACCTACTGCAGACTACCGATGCGATCATGAAAATGCCCCTGATGGCGTCACTTGGAATTTCCACACGAATTTTTTCCATGGTTCATGAGCCCTCTAGCCTGGCTAGAATGTGGAATTTTTATCAAAGCAGAGCCAGATGTAATCAACACTGCTACTGGTGTCTAAGAAGATTTGAAACTGATATGATTCAGTGCAGCAGTAAATCGCTCCCCATACAGTGTCGATATTTTAAAAGAAAGCAAGCGATATCACACTCGCTCCTCAAACACCTACCTTCACAGGAATTTCCAGTCTCGCAAAACCAAGAAAACTGATTAGTGGATTAACTAGAGCAAAGGGCCAAGACTAGTATAACTGAGATTATCAAGCAACCATGTTTTGAAAGCTCCCTCAATTTTTCATGACACCTGTCTGTTTCAATACGGTTTTCCTATTTTATTTATCTTAGCTTTTTTGTTTTAATGTGAACAAGCTTAATTCAAATTCTCCCCTTTTGTAAAACATTTTGCACATGAGATATTTCAACATACAATTCCATCGCTTGAAACAACAAGACTTTATGTCAAGTTGGCCCTTATTCGTCCATAGATCACTTAGGAAATTCGATTCCAGGAAAGGATTTCGCAAGCACTGTCCTAAACTCCCCACGTTCACAGCCTTCTCACATCTGCATTGCAGATGGCCTCGCCCACCAACATATATCTGGTTCGCTTGTTCTTAAAGCTACAACTTCCACCTTCTGCCTCAGTCCTATCTATATTTCAGCTACAACTTCCACCCCTGAAGTCCGCTCATTTCGGGCGATATTCGAAATCTCTGGTTTCAGGTTACCACAGACGGACTCCTGGGCTGTTCAGGCCGTACAGATCGCTCGTGGGCCATTTAGGCTGAGCAAATGGACTCCTAAGCTG
Organism: Spirodela polyrhiza; assembly: GCA_024713555.1. NCBI lineage: Eukaryota > Viridiplantae > Streptophyta > Magnoliopsida > Alismatales > Araceae > Spirodela > Spirodela polyrhiza. The sequence goes on from CM046534.1 coordinate 6,615,543, forward strand.
TTCACTCTTCTGTTCCCTGCGGAGGAGAGGGAGCGGTGGTTTCCGCAGACCTCTCCTATAAGGAGTCAAGGGGTCGCAGGAGGACTGACCTCTTCCTTCCCTCTCTCGTCGTTGCACGGAAGGAGGGAGGATGGCGGACGGCAGTTTCAGATGCACTGAACGATGGATCCGGAGGCGATTCCGGAAGGAGAAGAGGCGGTGGAGGACGCCGGTGGAGGAGCGCCGCCTGGAAGGCGGTGTCGGAGACGGCGCTGGAAGGGCGCCGACAGGCGGTGCCGGAAGGCGGCGCCGACAGGCGGTGCCGGAAGGCGGCGCCGACAGGCGGTGCCGGAAGGCGGCGCCGGAGGCGGTGGAGGAAGGCGCTTCCCGTTCGGGTACCGACCTAGGGCAGGCGGTTCCGATTTCAACGGAAACCGTATGGGCCGTTGAGCCTGTGGAGAGCCTGAGGCCATTTGGGCCGACCGAACATGGCATCGGCCGGTTCACCCTCCAACGGCTCCGTGTTTTCTCACTCTCCGCGCCATTTAATTTCTGAAATATATTTTTTGAATTGTATTTCATTAATTATTTATGAAAAAAAATATTTCTAACTTATTATGTCTTAGATTGAGCGTGAAAAAATGTCAAATAATAATTATATATCAAAACTCAGTATATATCTTATATTTTGGAATAAATTAATCCTCACAACATCATACCGAAGTGGTCTCTCTATTTTTTTTTAAAAAAACAAACCATTCATATAGATAATAAACCAGTGAGGTACATATGTGTTTTGGGTGGGGAGAGTGTACATAAGCCATTGCTCTGGTCATTATTCTTTTCCCCATCATCCCTTCTCTTCAAATAAGAGAAAAATTGAAATATTATGGAAAGGATAAGTGAGGGAGGGGGAAAGGTTGATTCAAAGGATAGATGGGTGGGAGAAATTTAAGTTATAAATCATTTTCATTGAAGATATTCACTCAATTTTTAAGATGGAAGATTTATGTTTTCAATGGTTTATTGCAAACACATGCCCATTAAATGGTTCCCCTTGTATCCACAACCTTTTTGAGTTTGGTGAACCTTTGTAACAAATTTGACTCTCCATTTCATCCTGTAATAAAGCAAGGGAAATATTATCATGGTACTACCATGGAGGTTAGGTTAGTGGAGGCAGGTATTGATGTATTCTATATTCTATATGGGCTGGCTATTTATTTTAATTCATATCTTCCCCTTATAAAACATTAGACATCAAATAGCTAATACTATGTTTGTAATTGTTTGGAAGGGAGATCATATCTTTTCCACCAATGAGGCATTAGAACACTAATAGATTCAAACAAGGATATAAAAAAGAGTTATGTACATTCTCTTGTTGGTATGAATTCATCATCCATTCATGGGTCTAAACTTTTGTCATACTCATCCCTTCCATTTTTTTATTTTTTTTTCTAATAAATAGTACCAACTAGTTCCCCATCACAGATTATTTCCCCTCACCTTTTTTTTTGGATCTTGACTATTGGTGCTCATTGATAACATTGCTCATATGTTTTTTTTTTAATGAATTATGATTGTGACAATTCCATCACAATTTGGTGCTTTCCATTATCACCTAAAGGTGATTTTTATCTTTTTTTAATCCATAGAAATTAATACATGTTGCAACTAAGTTAGAATATCCCTTGTATTATCAACCCATTTCTATCATCAATTCCTCCTACACATCCTCACCCTCTTGAGCTAGCCATTTTATCCTTTGTAATAACACAATATTAGGAGAGATGTAAGTTTAGACAACTTGTCTATTGATCTTTGAAGACTTTGGGATGTATGACACAAATAACAATGAAAATGGGCAAAAAAATATACCTATTGTGAGCTGTTAGGTACTTCATGGAACTTCATCGTTTATACCTTTGTCTCTATTTGACTAGGGGAGATTCCCTTTCTCTACCTATAAAATGTATTTTGCTTTTAGGGGAAGATATGTATGAAGAAAACACTTGTTTTCTATGAAAATATTTCTTACATTATTATTACATTAGATAGATAGTTAACAAAAGAGCTAATTTCTTCATAACCATAATCTATGTTGGTAATAAGGTGCTTGAGCTCTAAGTTTTTTTCCATCATCTTCATAATTTCCATTGTGTGGATAAACTAGATTTTATCATGTTTACTAATATGTTTGAGTTGGATTCCACCATAATCTAGTTGAATATGAGATTCATACATAATCTAACCTTCCACTAGGGCTCGACATTCCACTTCCATACTCATGATTGTTTCAAAAAGACTACAAAAGCACACTACATGATTACTTTTATAATTTCATAGTATTCTCCTCCCCCAACATTACTTGGATTGCCTTTCAATGCATCATTTATGTTGAGCTTACTTTACCTAAGGGAGGAGGATTCCATTCATATAGTTTTTCTTTCAGTCCTCGTTTCTCCAATAGTTTATTATCATCTTTAGAGGATGAGAGTTTTGTTTCAATTAGATGTTCAATGGATATAACAAACATAAACCATCTAACTATAATGAGTTATATTTGATGGTTACCCCCTCCATTTATGCTTGATTTCTGACTTTTCATAATTTTCATAAAAGTCTTGCAAATGACAATCTCCTTAAAATAATAGTTTTGTTTCATTATGTTTGGCTCTAAATATGAAACCTCATATATTTTGGAAGGATTTCATATTTTTCTTATATATCTCTCATTTATATTTTCAACAGATCCAACACATATTTGTGTTGACAAAGAATCATTCACCTATGTTGATAGGCAAACTCGATGCCCAAGAAGTAATAAGACTTACCCATGTCACGAGTAATGAAGTGTGTATGTAGATGAGTCTTAACTTATTTAATATCATATGCTTCACACTTGATGAGAAAAATATCATTGACATAAACAACTAAAATGATCTTCGGATATTGAAGATCCTTGAACATTAGGAACATTTGACCTTATTTAACTTCCATTTAGTCTATCCTCTATAGTCACAAGCTTAGGGTGGCTTTTGAAATCACTTACAAGGTGTTCTAATTGCTTACATCAACAATAGTATTTAGGTATGTTATCAAAAAACATTTTATTTTATTAATTCACTATTATCTATCACTATTAACACATCATTTCTATTGATGATGTGGTTAGGGGCCAATACATAGAGTTCCATCACTATACATGTTCTAGCATATCTTGAACATTTAAAATTAATTACATCATTATCTATATAGATAACTTTACCTAGAGTACTTACTATTACCATGAATGCCCCATAGTTTGTGAAACGAGCTTTAAGTCCTAGAAAAATAATCAAAATTGAAGTCATTGGTAGATCGTATCTTAGGATAAAATGGATGTTTTATCTAAACAATCTCATCGAGGAACCTCTAATGGCCTAGTTGACTATACTCAAAGCCTATTAGACGTCTTATTACAATTCAAGCTAGATTATCATGTGTTTTGGGTCTATGGTTCTCATTAAGACCTCTCCCTAAAGGTTATCTATCCATTTAATCTCACTTCTAATTTTTATTAAGCTTATTTTAGTTGAGGATAATTAACCTATTTATGTATTCCAAAATGAGAAAGGTAATATATCTATCTCTTTGTTTCCAAAGTAAATAAATGAGATTTTATTTATTACAGTGTATCCCTATTAGAAGGTAAGGATACAAATTCTAAAATTAAATGACTCTCACTAATGATAGTTGCATAGTTTCTTGACAAGGTAAAGGACTGGTTGGGCAAAATCCTTTGTGGGGCTACTAATCTAATAAGGGGTAAAGCTTAGTTTGAGGGCATGGATGGAAAAACATGAAAGTCAACCTCTATTTTGCTTAGAGGTAGAGAAGGCACCCTCACCTAAGGGTAAAAGGCTTAATCCTTCCATATTTTAGAATAATCTGAGTGGGAGGGGGGGGAGGAGGCTTATGAGTGGTACTTTTGTGGCTCTTAGAGAGTTGACATATACCTTTTCCATTTTTACTTCCCTTATTGATACCATTAGTACAATAATTTTTCCTTAATTTTTAAGAACAACATGTAACATTAGATCCATTGTGAGATTTGTATATAATTGACATGACTCATCAATATTTATATTCATTTATAATTGACAAACTTCTTTTTGCTAATTTTGTGGCTACTTCATCTAGTTCTACTCTATAATTCCCCTTTTTCACATGAACTTTTTAGCATATTTTCAGAGTTTAGCTTAGTAACATTTTGTATAGGACTTTTTGCATTCATATTTGAGACTAGACTTCCCTTCTATCTCCAAATTGCTCTATGTAGTAGATCTATCAAATCAAAATTTTGGGAAGAGTTGTTACAAGGATTTTATTAGTTTTCTATTTGTTATTCTACTGATTACTTTTGAATCATATTTTCTTCATTTCCACATTTTCTTCAAGATTTGTCTGTTATGTTGTCATGATACAAGATTGGTTGCACAATGTAAACAACTAACTTGCAATGTTGAGTTTTATTGATCTTCTTCTGCCATATGTTGTTAGAATTGAATGAGATCTTATATTTCTCATCTTGCTTGTGGGACTGATTCAAAAAATATGATTTTGGTGAACTAACTTTGATTCTCATAGAACTTTTATGATAACTTAATATTTATGATGCCAACAAAATTATTCTTTAGAGTTGGTACTTGATGTTGTCGGACCATAGCCTTTTCTTGGACACAAAAGAGATGAAAGAGTTGAAGTAGTTGGGGAACTAGAAAGAGTTCACAATAAAGAGTAAATGGTGTGGTCTTGAGCTATGAATTAAATACTTATTTTTAGGGAGGGAGTGGGGGACAAGAGGAATGAGAAAAATAAAAAATTATTTTTTAATAAACGTGCATCTTGTTGAAAAAAACTTGTTGCTTATATTTATGAGAAAAAAAAAGTTGATGTTGGAAAGAGAGATGAATAAGGTGGGGGTGATGGAGAAAGAGATGATCCTACATCTATAGAGGCCAAAAAAGCTGGAGTTTATATGAGGTGAAGAGAGGTGGGAATGGAGGGAGATGGATGTCCAAGGTAGTCACCTTTGCTGGTGAAGTGCCATAGATGGTGGTATGATAGTTGTTGGAGCTCATAGGTTGGAGAGGAGAAAAAATTTGGTGCACAATTTAGGGTTTTATGTAGAAATTATTTGTTCTAGGATATTAAGATAGTTGTTTGTGTAATTTATGTGGATATTGCTTGACTCAAAAAAGATTTAGTATTTGACTGAATTACATATATCTATGTTAATAAATATATAACAATAATTCAGTATTTCATATGAATAGTAAGTTAGTCTAAAGAAAGACATTGTTTAAGATAAATTTATCGTCAATGTTTATTAATCACATCAAGATATCATTTATTGTTGATATTCTTGTCCAAATATGTAACATTAATATTTTAACATATATTTTCTGAGGTTATGTACCATTACTTAGACTCAATTTTTTATATTAGCATTTTGTCTTGTTGTTTGTAAAATTTCAAGTTTTTTGCCTCAAGTATTTCCACCAATATTAATTCAATTTTTATGATTAATAGAACACATTTTTATGCATACAAAAAGAGTGTCATGACTTTCATGGACATAATAGATTTAGATCTTGCATTAAGACTTGATCTACACATAAGCTTTCTTGAAGACAAAAAAGAGATACAAAATTGAAAGCGGATAAATTTCTTGAGTCTTAGAGTCATTGAGCACAATGTTCCAAAAGCCTTCAATATTGTTTGAAAAGTTACAATAGCAAAAGATTTCCTTGATGGATTAGATAAATTTTTTTTTGAGAATGACAAAGTGGAAACAAGCATAATCTTAGCAATATAAACTCTACTTGACATGAGGGGTCTATTATATAAATGTATTATTTTATGTCAAAATTAAAAGTATTGAAGTTAGAGCTATCAGAAGATTTGTTTGTGCACTTAATTTTGTTTTCACTTGCTGAACAATTCAATTAGTTCAAGGTGAGCTATAATCGATATATGTGATTATTGTTGAATCTAGTTACAAGCAAATATTATGAAAGTTTCTTTAGTCATAGATTAGTATGATGAAAGACGAGATTTTTAGAGATATTTTTAGTAATGATAGTAATATTGAGTTCATAAAGTTATAATATATAATATCAAGTTATTATATATATGTTGTCTAAGTGAAATAAGTTCTTAGATTTTGATGTCAATGTAGATATATATATGAATTGTGTATTAGAAAGCTATTATTAAGTTAATCTCTACTAAAGTGATTTACTAAAGTTTAATAAGAGATTAAGTCATCTATTATAAGTATGATTAAATATATAGAGACTAGGTCATTTCTAATTTTATGATAGACAAAATTAAAAACTGACACCTTGAGGCTAACCATCAAGAGGCTATATATAAGGGTTAGGTCCTTGGATCATACACTAAGTCAAACTTACTTCTAAAGTATCACATTACCATACAATGAAAGTTATAAGTTACAATGACTCTAATGTGGTGATATAAAAAGACCAAAACCCTAAGTTGATTAATATGGACACAGGTATGATTATTGTTCTCTGGATTTGCAATAACTCAACACATCAAACTCTAATACGACTTGTTGAAGAGATTTTATAAATAACAAGATATAGTGCTGCATTCCAAAGAACAATAATGTCATGCATATTGTTTTCCTAACACCTATATAATTATTTATAAATGAGAGTGAATCATAAATTAAGTCTGATGAACACCGCTATAAGGTTTAACGCAGATTCAAGCGTCAGCATGGGTTATGGATCGCACAGAAGTTCATTGTGGCATACCTTTTTGATTTTATAGGTTACCATAGATGGACTATTGGGCTACTCAGGCCGTACAGATGTGCTCTTGGGCCGTTCAGGCTGAGCAAACGGACTCTTGAGCGTTCACATAGGGGCTTAAAATTAAATCACCGGAAAATAAACATTAATTTGGTAGCTGAGTTACTCTTAAGTGGAATAATAATTGAAGTATTTTTCAAACTAATCGCCGAAAAATAGCCGTTATTTTGTTAACGGGAGACAAAAAACAAAAGAAAAGGGACTTTCTTGCAATTTTTGACTGGAAATGTCTTTGCCTACCTCTCGGAGGCTATATATACAATAAGCTGTGTTCATTTCAAGTCTATGAAGGAATTCTGCGCGGGAACTCTCTCTCTCTCTCTCTCTCTCTCTCTCTAGAACAGGAAAGGATCGAGATGAGAGAACGGAGAGAATGGCGATCATTATCTGGCAGATCTACCTCCCTACTCGTGAGGACAGAGTAAGAACACCAAAAATTATCTTCTCCCCCCCCCCAATCCCTTTGTCCTAGGTTGATCATCAATCTGATGAAATCGTCAGGCTAGATAAGAAGATTCCTCCGTTCCAATCCCGAGGAAGGTGAAGGCGGCGGATCTGGAGTTCAAGTCGACGATGGAGCGTCTCCCTCCACCTTGGAATCCTCGAGCAGTTTCGAGGCTGGACGATGCAGCGCGACGGAGCTGAGCTCAGGGCTGGAGTATTTCTTGTATACCACCTTCAGTTTGCTCTCCGTCGCCGACGAGTGGAATCCGACCAGAAGCTTCGCGCAATCCCTGGACGAACACAGAGAAAATGGAATTAGGTATGGATGATCTGATCTCTTCCCCCACTCGGTTTTGATCATGAATATCAATCACGGAGTTTGGAGAGGATCGGTAGCGTGCGTACATGAGCTGCTGCTCGGAGAAGCCGGTGTGCCGCTTGAGCGTCTCATTCCAGAGGGGACTCCTGTTGAGGGTGCACCGCGCGGCGTAGACGGCGGAGGCGGCAACCATGGATGGACAGTAGGAGACTATCGAGTACTGCATCAGACCTAATTCCGCGAAGAAGAAGACCATGTGCTCCAGCTGGAAGGAGATGAACCAGTTCAGAGGAGGGAGGGGAGGATTTTTTAGGGTTAAATGAGCTACGATGTAGTTAATTAATTCAATTACCTCTTGGTCGGACTTGGCGGCCTTCAGGAAACGGACGAGGAATACATACGGGGTGGGGACGGTCAGATTCCACTCGAGCTTGTCCAGGATCCCCTTCTCCTTCGCCAGGATCTGATCTCTGCTGTAGGCCCTGTCTGATATGCAGATGAAGTCGTTGACCTGCATACCAGGTTCATAATCCCTCAGATGCGACGCCACAATTGGAAGGGGATTTTTCATTTCTCTGTGACCAGGCGCTAACCTCTGGAGCCCAGATTTCCTCGTATTTGCAGGCAATGAGCATGGCCGTGGCACCGACGAGCTGAAGCTCCCTCCTGAGGACCGTCTCAACGGAGAGGTACCGATCGATGATGTAGAATGCGAGGTAGAGCGTCTCCGGCATGAGCTCAAATCGATCATGCACTTCGATCAGCCAGTCGGCGAGGATCGCCCTCATCTTCGTGTTGATCTCAGTCTGCGAATCCATGTAGTCTCCAGGACGACGGGAGTTCTGCGAATCGGCCCAGAAAAGTGAGTCACAAACGAACTTGCGACGGTAAGAGATTGAACCAAACAGAAGATGAAAGCTAGCGTACTCACCTCGGAGATCTTGTAGAAGTTGTAGATGTCCTCGACATAATCGGCGACGGCGAGCTGATCTCCAAGATCTGCGGCATCAATGTCGTGGGCAGGCTCTGCGGGCTTCTCAGATATTCCACAAGCAGCCTGCTACGGGAAGAAGATCCACAAGATGTGAGAAGAGGAGAAGAAGTAAAACAGTGGAACAGGACGAGGAGGAGCACGCCATGTTCACACCTTGCTTCTAGCAGTGAGAACTGATGTGAGAGTATGCACTCTCTTCTTCTTCGAAGTGGTCGAACCCTTCTTGCCGGTGTCAGGGCTTATCTCTATCACCGTCTCGGGCTTCGGCTTCGCGGCGGCGGCCCTCGGTTTGGCAGGCCTTACGACACCCTTCCCGGCGGCGGCGGCGTCCGGTTTCACAGTTTTCTGCAGTCAACTGGGATCAGACTCGGGCGGAAGTCAACAGGGCAGCAGCCGGTTGAATATCCTCACCTTGGCGGCGACGGCGGCGGAAGGATCAACGACCGTCTGGGTATTGCGGAGTTGGGCTCCGAAGCTCCGGGTCACGGGGCGGGAGATCTGAGGCGGCGGCTTCCTGGAGAATGGGAAATCCATTGTCAAGAGACGGAAGAAGGAGAAACGGTCAACGATGGTGAAGGAAACCTGAACAGGTTAGGCTTCGGATTGTACCCTTCTACAGGTCGGGCGTTGGCGTGGACCAGGTTGCCGATGTCTCCCAGCGCGCGCCGGTTGTTCCCGTCGGCGGCCTTCTGCTGCTTCATTCCTCCTCCTCCTCCGCCGCCTCCTGAAAGTTTCAGGGAAGCCCCATTTACTCACACTATCTTGTGGAGAGAATCTCTTCAGAAAATCGGCCAAGAAAGAATCCCGGAAGAGGAAGAGGAAGAAGATCACCGGAGGAAGGAAAGGTATTCAAGAATCTGATCTACGCACCTCTCTGCTGCTGGGGGGCCGGGACTTGATGGTGATGCCTCGTCGCCATCGCCGCTCCTGCTTCTTCTTCCTCTTGCTGTTCTTGCTGGTTCTGGTTCTGCCCGAAGAGAGATGAGAAGACCGACGACAGGAACAGATGGAGACGGCCTGCACCTGCCTCCCCTTCCGCGTTCCCGCCCGCCACACTGTCGTTTCGAGGGTTTCCTTCTCTCTCTGTCTCTGTCTCGGTCTCTGTCTCTATCTCTCCCTTCTACCTCCTCTCCGTCGCCTGTGGGCCTGTGTGAGTCTGCTGTTAAATAAAAGAAGTTAGGGCGATGTTGAAGGGAAGGTACGCGGGCGAGGAAGAGGGTGGTGGTTCCCCTCTTCCGGGGGACGACGCGTCCCAACGGTCGAATAGTTTTTAAAAATACAACGGTCCGATCTGGGAATCGGACGGCCGTGGGACGAGCCCAGAATTAGTAGCCGTTGCAGACCCACCAAGGAGAGAGAGAGAGGGAGAGAGAGAGAGAGAGAGAGAGAGAGGGAGAGAGAGAGAGAGAGAGAGAGGGGGGGGGTACAGAGCGGGTGTGGTCAAATTACCGTCAACACGACGTTCATATCGCGACTTATCGCGAATATTAATAATACAGGCCCTAGACAGAGCTCCCCCGTCCCCCACTCCCAACGGTAACCCTACATGTCCATCCACGTGGCGGTGCAAATTCGCGCAACGTGGTCCTTCCGCGACTGAAATGGAAATTTTGTTCTCAGTTTAGAGGCGCCTATGCTGTCGAGCTGTGGGGTCCGCAGAGGTCGGAATCGGATCCTCTTAATGGATAATCCGAGCCTTCTCATCAGAACTCAACACGCCTGCACTCGACCGACTTCCTAGTGGGGCTCCTCCGCCCTACTCCATTGGGGACCGTTGACTCCGAAAAACTTCTCGAGAAAAGCGTCTAGGTTAACCCAACTAAGAAAACCCCCATCGATCTTAATCGACATTCCCCCAAATTTTTAAAAGGATGAAAAATAACCCGGACCAAGTCAGCGCAGGCTTTCTCTGGGGCTGCGGCGGGCCCCCACACACAACTCCCCGTTGACTTATCAGGGCAAATGGTCGACATTAAAGACGGAGAGGCATCACATTCTCAGCATTAAACAAAAAAAAAAAGAAGGAGAAAACAAGCCATCAGACACGTCAAGAAGCACACAAGAGAAGCGAGAGAGCTTGTTGGAAGGCAAATGCGGGGAGACAGCCCAGCGCCGGGGGCAAAAATAAAAAGGAATGCCCCGGCGAGCCTCTGAGCCATGGAAAAGCCACGCTACTTACAAGATAACTTAAACTTTCAGGGGAGATCAGCGCCCGGTCGCGGCCACTGGCTGGTCCCCACCGGGGATGGGCCCCACAAGAGACACCTAGGAGGACCACGAACGCCGGTCAGCCTCGTGCTCCATCTCAGTGAGTATTCTCATACACACAGAGATAAAAACCATGCGTATGTATACGTATATACACACGTATCTGTGCAATTTTTTTAAAAAATGACTTGGAAAAAAATAATTATTTAATTGGCATATTATTGCATCGCAATAAAATGGGAATCTGAGAGTACTTACATTGCAGTCGAATGCGAATCTACGGGCGAGCACGATGGCCACATTCCGTTCCCTTTCGGACTCGAATGCCAACGTGAACGACAGCCCTTTCCTTGCTTGCCAGAACAGAGATCGGGCGGCGGCATTTCCTCCCCCCCGGACCCCACAGAGCTAAGGAATCAGAGAGAGAGAGAGAGAGAGAGAGAGAGAGAGGCCCGGTTAGGATACTAAGAGTTATCTGTGCGTAAAAAAAGTTAGTTCGTATGGATGAGTAATCAATGGATTAATAGGGGAGACCATTTGGGTGCTTCTTTACGAATAGTTGCAGGAAGAGTTGAGCTGGGGTGGGGTTATGATTGGCACTCGCTGGTTCCATTTAGGGACGACTGGTTTTGGGATGGACGGCCGGATGATTTGACGGCGCTAAATTAAAAGAAGGGAAATGCTTCGATGGTTGGGAAGATGATAAGAGAATGGGGGAGAGCTGGACCTGCATTGCGGCGGAATATGGTTCTCTAGCTATGGAAGACCTTCCCTTTCGGAGCTTGATCCTCATCTTCCCGACGTGAAACACGTGAACAGAGGACGACGGGCTGTCCCGCCCGTTCGCCTGAAGAACCACCACCTGCATGAACAGAAGAAGGAACCAGATTGTCAGGGCGCTCAGACTTGCACAGAAATCGCTTGCCATTTTCATGAAGTCATTTCTCCCAAAAAACGTTATAGAAGCCACGTGGAATATCCATTTACGCATGATCATCCATATGGGAAGCTCCCACTCTCCCTTGCCTCTCTTTCTCTCTCTATCTCTCATGAAACACAAATACTCGCAAAGACTAAGGAGCAGGAGATAAAGAAGACGAAGAAGAAGACAAGCTATGAAAGCATGAAACCAGAACACTCGCAGGAACCAGCAGAGCGAAAAACAGAATTTCCAAGGCAGGAAATCACTTACATGGAACTCGGTGTCATTCTTCTTCACAAGCGCCTCAACGAAACTCCCCAAGCCTGGAGCTGTCCGGGATTATTGAGAGAGAACAGAACTCAGATGAAGATCATCGCATGGCACAAGTTTTTACAATGCAACCATCAAAATATAAAAGCATATCTTATATCATCTAAATACTACGTAGAGCTAACAGAGGAATACAGGATCAATCATGCTTATAAGTCACAGTATGATGGCTGAGCCCTCACAAAAAAGTGAGTGAGAGAGAGAGGGAGAGGCAGACCAGGGTCTACTGGTCCGGTTGTTCTCAGGGTAAACTTTTCGTCTTCTACGACGACTTCAGCCTGCAAAAATCGCCCAACGTCACAAGGATCTGGCGCATAAGCTGGTTTTGTGGCTCCTGAGGCAAGAGAAAACAAAGAATAAGAATCCAGCAGGCCGCGGATCTAATATACGATCAATTAGGCAGGATATAAAATACACATCCAAGCTTCCTCAGATTAATAGCCCAAAATTCCACCCAAATTTTTGTTGTGGAAAGAGTGCTATAAAGAATGAGGCGCGAACAAAAAAGATTGCCGATTCGCCCAGTTCGTGATCCCGATATAGTAATGAGTCAAATTCACGAGAGGATCAGGAACTTGTCCAAATAAAGATAAATATGAAATTAATTCTTACCATAGATCAGCTCTTTCTTGCCACCATCAGCCGGCACACGGAACCACTGAACAGAGAAACTTGATATATCTGGAGCATCGGGTGAGTGCGAAACTATCCGTAAGCAAGAGCCCAAGCTTTCAAAACCATCCAAGTCAAACAAGGACTTATTCTCCTCGAGCCTTTTTGCCATTGCAAGCTGGAGACAGCAGAAAAGGAAAAGGGTTCAAATAACAACCATAATAGAGAAAAAAAATCTAACTAAAAACAAGCATGAACCACAGTTCTACAAACAATTTATCCTCGCGCAGCACAATTTATTTCACTCCTCCAATTCCCAAATGCCATTTTTTCAACTCAAAAAAACCAATTTTGCGCATGCTATGGCCACGCTTAATCCATCCAGTTAATAAGAATGACAACAGGCTTAAAAAAGGAAACCATGAAGATATTCTAGAGCTACTTTCTATAATGAAGAATTCACGAATCAATACGATGTAAAAACCACCTCCTTTCGAAGCTGAATGGTGTACAGCGACTTATCTGCAAGTTGCATTCGCAGAGCCTGTAGTTCATGTTCCATGTCCATAACCTAAACAATCAATTGGAATAAGTGGTAAGAAAACAAGATCTCGGAGGACTCAGAATAAATGCAGCGCAGCATGACAAATGCGATTTATAAACGAGTCAAACATATAAAATCATAGTTTGAGAAAGAAAGGCACATATGGTAATTGAAAACTGAAAAATGCAATGAATTCTGAAGACGATAGAATTCAGCACACAGTAATGCAATTATTTTAACGAAATACCTTGCTCGGTTGATGAAGCATTTTAATCCGTCTAGCCTCTTGAACTTCTTTCATCAGTTCTTCCACATCCTAACGAGCATAAAAGTAAGAAACGAATTAGCCAAAAGTAGCATGTAAGGCAGAGTTGAAGCAAGAAAAATGTTTGGCGGGATTCTTTACATAAAAGATAAATGAGAAAAGAAAATGTCCATTCCACCCAACACGTTCAAAAGACACTTGAGCTTTGGTAGGCTCTTAAAATCGTAAATATGTGGGGGAAAACCAAGGTTCAAGACAAAAGTATTTCATGCAATCTCGAACGTTGAATGTATTAAGGTAAATGAGAGCGGCCAGGCAGGGAATGTACAGTGACGAGAATGGGAAGAGATACTAATGTTTGCAGCACAAAAAATGGCACGAGTACTTCACACCCTCCAGAAAGTTTAACATTAGGAAAAAGAGTTGTATCAATGTTAACATTATAGGTAGTTTTATTCCACACCTGTTCCCGTGTGTCCATAGACATTTCTTCATGTTCTTGAACAGCACGCTCAACTCTTTCAATGACTGCCCGAGCATTTTCAACTTCTGCACGAGCAAAGGCCATTTCCTCTTCGGCAACCTTTCTGGCCTCTTCTGTGGCCTAGAGACCAAAGGAACTGTCAGCAGTGTGCAACTACCTGCTGAAATCTATCTTGACTAATCATATTTAAGAAGATCTTCATAATTAGGACAATGTGAATAACTAACAACTGAACATCAAAGAAGAGCACAACACAACTCATCAGCCTCAATATGATTCAACTACATTCAGTTTATCAAATATATTAAAAAATATAAAATAGGATAGTACTAATAATGTGCCAAAGTGACTACAGGAACAAACAATGTATACCTGTTCCTCTTTCCCACATATGAATGAAATGTAAAAAAATCGGTAAATTGTGATTACCGATTTGAAAATAAAAAATATGAATGTCCAATGCGACTAAAAACCTGTTGCAGAAAGGTCGCGAGTTTCTTCACTTCTAATTTTTCTTGAAGAAGTTCTCCTTCTTGATGAGTGAACTGGACTGCTAAAGCTTCCACCTATAAGAAGTCAGAATTTCACGCGCTCAGTTAGAATTTTAATTAAACAGAAAAACCAGTCAAAGTGAATCTGCATAAGTAAGCGAATTTCAAACAACAATAGGTGAAACCGAAGTTACTACCACAACCTAGAAGCAGGTAAGAAGATCTGGCGTGGTTGTCATTCAAAAGACCATGATGCTCAAAGAAACAGAAGCCTTGCACTCTAGGAAATTCACAAAGTTTTTAAGACCTTTTAAAGGAGTATTATGGAAGAAGAAAAAGGAGTTCTAGCAGTACAAGCAGCTGTTCATTCCCAGGCAGAAGAGTAGTATATTATATAATTATCAGGATGATAGAGTAAGGACGGAGCCAGATAGAATTTTTTCCCCCTCCTATGTCACATAGAATCCAAACCGAGAAAAAAACGTAGCAATCCTAGGTTTTGCTGCTACGCTTTTAAGCCCTACAATCAGATTTGGTAAAGGAGTATATCAGTCTCAGAGCCATTAATATAGGATTTATACGTCTTCTGTCAGTGGAGGAACAGCATAGTGCATGGTTTTAAAGAAAACTCAGACGATAAATATGTCAAAGAGGCATTAAGTGCAAACACAAAAACAAACCATAGAAATAGCTTCTGCCATGTCGTCCTTGTTTCGACCTGCCACACGACCTTTTAGTGATTCCAACACATCTCTGAGCTTCTTCAATAACAGATGCCGATCTAAAGAGGCAACGTCCTTACACTTTCCCTGAGATTTTTTTAACGTTCAGTATTAGAAAAACAAAATAAATTAAAGTACCAGTCTCAAACTAAATGTAAATCTACATAACGAAGCTTCCACGTTGCTACATGGCCCAGTGCACAAGATAACAGGTAATCGACTCCTTTAATTCAACACTCGTGACAATTAACTATTCTGCATCCTTCAAGACGAAGAAATCATAATCGCTAAAACAAAGACAGGAAAAGTTGAGGGAGGAAATACGCTGTGGACTCATGATAAGTACTTCCACGTATACTTTTGACTATTTCTATGGTGATCATGGACAATTTCCAATGGCGAATTATGCTTTCTTCATATATTATCGATGAGTTAAATAGAAACATTACCCGAAACAATGTGTTCAACAGACTATTTATAGATACATATTAAGATGGATACGTACCTCATCAGAGAGCTTGTTTGCAGCAGAAAGGCCGTTTTCAAATCTCTTTGCCAGGTCACGCACAGAGAGGCGCTTTTGTTGCTCCAGAAGCAGTGCAGTTTCTTTAGCTACAATCTCTTTGAGTGATGGCACTCGAGGTCCCTCCTTTAACTCAATGACGACATTGTTGCCGCCTATTTTGTAGTCAGGGAACTTGCCAGAGATAAAGTCTGCGTCCGAGGACACCGGTGCAACTGCCTCATTGTGCATTGTGTCTCCAAAGTCAAGTGTTAGCCTCGTCATTGCCCCCAACGGTACAATCTTCTGTTTCCCAATAAAAACCGTCAAAAATAAATAAATATTTTGGAAAGGGCAAAGCCTACAGTTCGGCACAACAGTGCATTTTGCAGAAAGGAAAATTTCTGCATGTTTCTGTCAGAGGTCACTTTCAACTAGTTTTAATGAAAACATGCATTGCCGTAATGAACATTGCTAAAAAAACCACGTAATCCTGGAGCAACACAAGCACAACAGACGCAGAAAAACACACAAGCAAGATTAACTAAACAGGATGGGAAAAATAACGGCAATACGACTAGGAAAAAGGAAATAAATCAGTTCAGACGCCGTCGAAACACAAGCCGTGCATTGAAACAGGAAAAAAGGTTCCAGAAACTCGATTACTTCGAAAAGATAGCTAGAAACAAACCAACCAGCAAACAGCAACTATTAAAAACCACAGACTCCACCGCCAGCCGTCCGCAGTGCCATGGACTTACTTATCAACAGCCACAGTCGGCGAGCTCGGCTCTCGCTTCGGCGAAGGCAGCAACCAGCGTCCCGCTCCTCCTCCGAGCACCAAAACCTCCCCGTCCTTCAAATCTTCTCTCCCACCCCTCTTTCCCTTCAAATCGAGCCGGAAAGGAAAGCAGAAGAAGGAAAAGGTGCTCCTCCCCACCTCATCTTTCTTACCCTCCTTTGCCTCCGGTGATGACGACGACGGGGTGAAACAGAGCCTACTCCCAGCAATAGGAGCTAGCCACCGAGGAGCGGACACCTCGTTCAAATTTAACTGCATTTAAATACAGTCGGAGTTTGAATCCTCAGGCAATGACTACCCACATATTCACGAAAATGCCACTACCTTTCTCGAACCTTCCCAAGAGCGCCTTCGCCAGATGCCCCCCTCATCTACCGTCGGGTCGTGGCTTTGCAGTAAATATGCTGCATATTAAGGGCATTGAGGTATTGCCAGCTCACCTTGGCGGAACCGAACTGTCGTGTCCCGAAGTAACCGAAAGTGGGCAGGCCACCGGTCCCCAACCGCGAGTCAGCCATATTTGAGACACGACCCGGTGTTGTTATTCCCTGAAATAGACTAAATAATTAATTAGTCAAATCATTAATAAAAAACTAATGTTGATAATTGCCATTATTAGTTTGGCTCCTCCGCCTCCCCCTCCCGTCGCCGCCAAGTGGAGCAAAATTTGCTTTTCTAAATAATATTAGAGGGCGATTTTTTGGGCTTAAATATTTATTTACACGTAGGCGATTTTTATGTGAATTAATATTAATTTATAATATATATATATGTATATATATAATGAAAAGTTTCTCCCCTTAGCACACTCACTCACACCAGGTTGGCGCCGTTGAATTCCAGTCGGCAGCTGTGATACCCAAGTATTCGGATTTTCCGACAAACCAAACGGTGATGGAGGGGGGGAGCCGTCGGATTGGAGAGGATTTTAAAATCTGAGATCAGAGTCCCTAAGCGATCTGGAAGCTTTTGATGGTGTCGTCCGTCTCTGCAAAGTGGGGAGGCGACGGTGAGGAAGAAAGGAGGGAGCGAAGAGCAGAGATCCATGGGGAAGCCGAGCCCCCGTTCTCACCAGATTCATCGGAGGCGGCGAGTTCTTCCCCTCATCATTGTCTTCTCCCTGGCCGCCTTCCTGCTGTACTCGTACTGCAACTCTCTCCTTCCTTTCTCGTCGCCGGCGGAGTCTGGTTCCAGGCTGATCAGTGTTCGCCGGGAGCCTGGTATTCTGTCGGTAAACTTCACTTTCACGGTCAAGGTGCTCGCCTTCGACCGAATCGAGTCCCTCCGGAGGTGCCTCCAGTCGCTTTCAGGTGCTGACTATGGCGGCGACCGGGTGAATCTCCATGTTTTCGTGGACCATTTTAGGACAGTGGCCCTAGGAAACGACTCCGATCTGTTGGACCATAAGCTCCAGGAAGCGCGCAGGATTCTGGAGTTTGTTGATGGGTTCAGTTGGCAGTACGGCGAGAAGATCCTGCACTACCGCACCTCGAATGCCGGTCTGCAGGCGCAGTGGCTGGAGGCTTGGTGGCCTGGATCCGACGACGATTTTGCATTCGTGGTGGAGGATGATTTGGAGGTATCACCGCTTTACTACAAATTCTTGAAACGTCTGATCATCAATTATTACTACGACTCTTCGAACTTCAGCCCTTCAATTTATGGGGCATCGCTGCAGCGGCCGAGGTTCGTCCCTGGTGAGCATTCTTAATTGCCGCTGACCCTTTTCTCTACAGTAATCGGTGTACGACCTCTCTTTTGCACTCGTAACCATAGTTTTCTGCTTAATTTTTTTCCCTTGAACATGGAGACTACATGAACCAAATTCAACTCTTTCGGCATGAACACAAAGTATTTCAGTCTCAAATAGTGGTTTTTCTCCTCAGAGCTAATTCCGAATTAGGAAAATTCGTGGACGCAGTATGCTAGCGAACTTCTGTCCTAGAAGTGCAGGACTAAAACTAGGCGCATACTCCCTCTGCATTTCCAATTTATACTATCTAACTTTTGACAGACCTTGTTCTGTCTAAACCGACACTGATCAATTGCTCCATCACCCTGTTGTGAGGTGACTTCTGTAATTTATAAAAAAATCATAATCCTAAGATATCTATTTTAAATTTTACTGACTCAGAATGATGGAGTAAAGCTGATGTTTTTTGGATATCAGCTTGTTACATTTTTTTTGGCTAAAGTAATGATGGTTGGAATAATGACACATTTAGATTTTGTTTTGTTGCTTTTAAAATGTGGTCTGACTACTTTCAGAAAAAAATCAGCAATAGTTTTTTTTGTGAGGAAAAGTAGGTTGAAACTGCTCGAATCAGCCCACTCATGTATTAAAGAGATCCCGATGCTTTAGTGATGTACTTTTGACGAGTGCAGCTGCATTGATTAACAGTGTCTTGAAATATTGTTTAAGTGAGCTAACGTTGTCACCATAAACGATATAGTTGAACATTGGAAAGCATTTTTGTTAGTGTAGATGTTGAGGAGTAATTTGTGGGTGAACGGCGGTCATCATCATAAAAACTTGCAAATAAGATTTGGTATGGAATTTTTGAACCTTCAACTCGGACACAGATATCTCAATGTTCTTGTCTCCTCGCAGTAATTACCACAAATAGGGCTCAATATCCCATATTACTTACTTTTTTTCTTGCTGAAATGACTCTATGGTACTCTGAAATCATGGTAAAATAAGACGGCCTTTTTGGCAGCGTTTTCAATGTTCTTGATCCAAGTCATCAAAATATTATTTCGTTCATCATGATCATATTCCATACGATATTATTTGCTTCCATTTGATGTTAAGTAAATTATATTTTTTAAAAATTTCTCCTTATTGCGCTACTTTTCAAAAGCTATCAGTAAATTTCCTGAATTTTTTCTTGTTTTGTTGTCATTCTTCAGTTTCTGCTACGAAACCCACCTGAAAATTTTGAATTGATATGTCAGACTCTTGAAATTATGCTGGTGATTACATTGACAATTGACTCCCCGAATCTGATCAAAATAATTAACAGGTAAACATGGAAACAAACTCCTATTGGACAATGAAACAAGGCTTTTTTTATATCAGTTAGTTGGCACATGGGGCCAGCTTCTTTTTCCAAAGCCCTGGAAAGAATTCCGGCTGTGGTACGACGAGCACAAGAGTAAAGGCATTCCCCCCATTCTTGAAGGCATGGTAATGTGATCACAGAACCTTCTGTCGGATCATATCATATCCGTTCGCTTTTTTTTGTTAAATCATTGTAATTTTAGTACCTATTTCGCATCCAGAGCTTTCATTAAAATGAAGAGGGGTTCGTCCTGTGAAAGACATGCTCGGAGTGTGACCGCATTGTTCTTCAGTACTGCACCCTCATTTGTTTTCTCGCATCTCTCTTCCTGTCTGCAGGTAACCAATGGGTGGTACAAAAAAATGGGTGAGAAGATATGGACCCCTTGGTTTATCAAATTTATACATTATCGTGGGTATTTCAATATATATACTCATTTTGCCGAGGAAAGGGCTCTCAGTATCTCCTACAGGGATCCAGGTGTAAACTATGGTAGAAGTGCAGGTCCTGACTCTGTTCTAATGGACAGAAGTTCCATTAATCTCAACCTCTGGGAAACTCGGCCCCTCAAGTCCCTAAAATGGTATGATTTCTGCTTCAGAGAGGTCCACCCCGGAAGGGTAATGGGAACCTTAGATGAACTCGGGTCTCTTCTAGATTCTTTGCATAAACAGGGCACGGTCATAATAGTCAGCCTATTCAGGACTCCTCAAAATATTGCTAAGAACCTGCTTTGCCACTTTGAGAGGCTCAACATCACGAACTACATTCTTCTCAGTGACAACTCTGAATTCCTTCTCGATCTTGCAAGAAAAGGCCACCCGGTTGTTGACTCTGATCAGTTGCTCAGCAGTTTCAAGCACCACGACTGGAAGCATCTTCCAAATTTGGAAACAGGGCTGCTTACGGAGTTCTCTCTTAAAGCCTACGTTGTAAAAAAAAGCCTGGAATCTGGGTACAACACCTGGCTGGTAGGAGGCGATATGGTTCCTATCACCAATGCTTTCAATGAGACGATGGGCTCATCCGTTGACTTCTGGGCATCCTCGGCTACAGAGCTTTTCTATGCAAGAAGCTCGTCAACCTCAGCAAAGACCTGGAATGGCATCATCCCGGACATCATGGCTGCCGCAGGATCTTCAGCAGCACAGGGGCCCTCCGTGCCACTTGGCCGCGGGGCCTTCATTTCTTCTGCTGTCAGTGCATTGGAGAAGAGAGATTCTGGAAAGATCTTGACTGATGAAAGCCCCGCGTTTAATGTGGCCGCATTGGGCAGCGTCGGCAATATGAATGCATCATCACTCTTGAAGAAGGGGAAGAAGGTGGTCTACTGGGCACCAGGGACCTCAACAGACGCTTTACTGTGGCCTCTTATGAACATGGGCGTGTGGCTGATCAGTGGGGATTCTTCTTGCACTGCGGTTTACTGCCACCGGTCATAGAGTTCATCAGTGAGTTTTTACGTTTTAAATTATTTCCTGAAAATAAATATTATTAACAGTTTAGGTTAGCTTATTTTTTATTAGTTCATACCATGTTAGATATTATCAAATATCTCCCGCCAAGAGGTTTTACTCTCCCTGCCTCCTTCTAGGAGGCAGATTATTTATAGTAATTTTCATGTTTTTACAGCCGGTTCTCGAGAACTGTGAGACCTCTTTGGGTAAAATCTCATTTGAGAGGGGCGATGAGGGAGGCCTGGATCACCACCTCTCCTCTCTCCTCATTCGTCCTCTCCATTAGTATCAGGCCACCGTCACCAGCTCCCTCTCCAGCCCGCTCCGGAATATGGGCCGGGCTTTGGGGCTTGAGTTCAGTAAGGACCGGGCCCGGTCGTTTGAACTACCGGGCCCCACTGGGAACAGGAACCAGTGGGCCTGAGCGTCCCAGTTTCAACGTTGGGACTTGGCGTCAACGTCATTCGTGAAGAGTCAACGTCTGTGGGGCCCGGCCTGGACGGATGCCGCCGTCATCAAATTGCCGCTTGACGTGGCGGTGACGGGGATCCTTTCTTCATGGTCGTTACCTTTTGCGAGTGGGGGACGTCACTTTCTCCGGCTTTTTGTGCATCTACCCCCATATAAACCCTATGTGCGCAAGAAAACCTCTCAACTGAAGAAGATGCATGTGAAAGCACTTTCCCGATCATTGCCTGCTATCATTTAGCAAAAAACATGATATTTGTTGAATAAATGTCGAATCGTTCAATAAGTTTTTCATTTAAATTTTTTAGAACAGTTTTCCTGATTTCATGCCTTGATTTTTCTGTATAATTGTAAATATGCCCGCGCTTTTCCATACGGGTTAATACAGTGAGCGCTTTTTGATTTGGTAGAAAATACCAAGGGGCCTTCCTCTCATGCTTTTGTTTTAATTTTAATTTTTTTCTAGGTTTGGGAATGACACCCAAGTCTAGAAAAACAATGGGCTGTTCATAAAGAAATTATCTTTGTAGAAATAAATACCTAATATTTTGTGTTATATTAAATTAGTACATGGGGAAAACAATTAGGATGATTAATGGACGGTGATGATATCATTATTTAGGAAGTAATGTATATCAAAAGATTGGTCAACGGGCCACATTTAATGGCACGATTATCGTCAAATCCTTTTCAATGGCTGATTTTATTGTCCGTCATTATTTCCAATTAGTGGGCTTTAAATCGTAACTCTGCAACTATGTAGGATAGGCATAAATGCTCACGTGAATTTAATATTGAAGATAAGATGGAATATATTCCTTGTGGGCATTAACTGGCTGTATCCAATTATCGATATTCGCAGGCGGCGGAGTCAACGTCAGAGCAGCTTCCCCAAGGGGGCTCCTTCGCCGGTGACCTAATTCTGATCCTCGTGGATTCTTCTTCTCCAACAAGGATCCTCTTAACTCGCCGAGATCACCTTATCCGCTTCCTGCCGGTGGGCAGTTGGGGAGATGGCGGAGGGGAGCTCCCCAACGGTCGGCCATGGCGGAGCTGGCCCAGAAGAGAAAGAACGCTGTGAATCGCCGTGTAAAAATTGTCAGCCCAGGGGAGCAAATTAGGAACTCTGCCTATCTACAGAGATTCAACCCCAATGCCCAGATTCTCTTTCCACAATTGGCATCTTCTGGAGGTTGAAGACGACCGGGGAATGGAGAGGGCAGAAGAAAGTCAGCGCCGCCCGGGTGCCCAGGACCAGCCGCTGTTCCCTTGTTTCTGGACTGGTTGCCGGCTCTGGCTGGGAATATCTTGCAGCTCCATGACCTGTATCGTCCGCTGCTTCTTCGCTGAGAGCAGGGAGAGAAATCAGCACTGAATTTTTACCAAAAAAAGTCATTCCACGGTTTTCGGAGGTTCTAAGGGAGAAGACGGCTCACCATTCTCGGCCTGCTGGTATCGCTCGTGGAGCTTCCTCTTGGCAGCCTCGAGCTTGGCCCGGACCGACGACTCCTCTGGGATCGTCGACTTCTAGAGAGAGAAGAAGATAAACGAGAATCAGGGGTTGACTTTGGGCTGTGGATACGGATAAGATCGCCTGATCATCGAGCTTGAAAGGCCGCTGCCAAACTCACATCGGGGCCCGCCGCCGGTTTCTTCTGCATCGCCGCCGGTTCCTGCCGCTGCCGTGACCTCCCGTCGCCGGCGACCGCCTTCTGAGGCCTTCCTGCTTGCCGGGTAGAGTCTTCCTGCGGCTTGACGAAGAACTCCTGAAGCTTCGCCCGCCGGTCGACGACTTCCGCCGCCGCCAGCTTCCTGGCGGCGCCGTGGCCGCGGTCGAGGGCCTCCGCGGCGACCGCCGGCGGTGGCGGCCGCCTCCCCCTCTCCTGTCTCCTCTCCGATTCTCCGTTGTTCCGGAGATCTGCCGCGGAAAATATTAAAGCACAAATCAGCGTCTCACCCACCCAGAACACGAAGTGATCATCATCTCCAGAAGGTCAAGAACCAGAGGAGACAGACAGATCGAAACTCACTTCCATCGTCGTCCATCCCGTCGAAGAACTGCGCCGCAGGATCATCCCCAAAACAAAGAGCTCGAAGATCAGATTTCTGATCCTTCTCCTCACCGACTAAACTAAAAAAAAAGGGCAGAGGAAATTGGGCGGCCACCTGGGAGAGCTCCATGGTGGTTCGGCTGGAGAACAGCACCCCTTCGTCCAGCGGCGGCGAGGGGAGCCCTTCGTCGTTATATACACCAGATGGGTTCATAGATTCCGGCGTGCTCTCTGCTTGCAGAGGGGAGGAATGGCCGGCGATGATGACGAGGAAGAAGAAGAAGCAGAAGGAATTATCACAGCAGAAGGAGGTTGAGGACGACCACATTGCCCTTTTTTTACCTGTGAGAACTGAGGCGGCATGCACCCACTCGTCCACCACAACCTTCCACCCACTGAAGAACACGAAGAATCATGAGCTCAGAAGGGAGGGAAATAAACAAATTAACTCTCTTGAGATCCAACAACGTTGAGGGAAATAAACGAGCCATTTTTGGATAAACCCAACCGAGGAAAAAAGAAGAAGAAAGAAAGTCGCCACCTTTAGTTTGAACAGGATCTAGCGGAAGGATCATCGTGGGGTATTATCCCTTCCTTTTCTTTATTTTCTTAGTTTTTTTAGCTAACCTGAGATCGAAAAGGACTAGCAAGAAAAAAGATGCAAATCAATCTGAATGATTAGAACTGTAAATCAGCAATTCCTCAAGGATGATGATATAAAGGATTGACCCCTTTCTTGCGTAGATCTTACTAACATTGACTGATACTCCATAGAAATGGTTAAAACTCTTCCCCCCTGATCCTACAACCCCAGGAAGCCTCCGTTCAACTCAAATTCTTGCAATGTACAGAGGCTTCGGCAGCCAGAGCCTGTTCTATCTCTCTCTAGAGGGAGTCTGACCCGCCATTCCAGTTCCAAGAGGGTGGGAGAGTATCTTCACAGATGAACCCAGCAAAAAAAATCTGAATCGAATGGAATGCATTCGATTCGGTGGAGAGAAAAATAAATCTCAGGAGAACCACATGAAACCCACAGATCTTATTAGATCTGTCCAATGAATACTGTGCTGAAGATCACAAATAGCTGTATAAAGAGCGCCTTAACTCTCTTCACTTTACTTTTTCAGAGGAGAACTTGCAAAGGGGTTGCTCCCTGCTGGGATGAGCTTAGCTCAAGAAGCATGTAAACCAGGCGTTTTGACCTTCTGAAGAAAGTCAGCTGGTAGGCAACCCTTGTGAAAGCCCCCAAATCATTCCGCCGACCAAAGTCAACAGCCCAAGATTTGTAAGCCGCTACCCAGATGCCCGGGAATGAAAATGATTGGCATCACTGATACGGTCAGTTCATGCTTGGGGGCTAAGTCAACTTGCTAAAGAAAGGGAAGAAGGCTGAGTGGCATTGCACTGAATGATTGATCGATGAGCGTTCGATGAAGAAACTTACTCGATGAGGGTCCGCACAAGGTGGCGGATCTCCCTTGACCGATGTTTCCGGAGCCCATTGACTGCCTTGCCGATCTCCGTCACCTGCTTTGATCAGAATAACAATGGGGGAAAAATAAGCGGCCACCGAGAAGCTATGCTGCTGCTGATCGTCAGAAAACTGAGAACTTTTCAGTGTTTTCGTGTGATGAATCAAATATTTTTTATGGATGATTCGTATATTTTTTAAGAACAGCCGGTGAGAGAAACAACCTTGAGGAGATCCACAGAGAGGGCCATCAATTGCAGCCTCCTGAGCGACTCGAAGAGCGCCGAATCAGACTGCAAGGTGGCAACAGCCAATGGGGCTTTCGTCAAAGACAGATCAGAAAACATTGAAATTGGATGGCTGCAAAACAAGAAGCACAGATAGGAAGGTTTGCAAGAAATCATCAGAAGAGGAGCGACTTTGATCCAGCCCGGATTATCAATACCCAGGAAAAATCATGCGGAATGAGGGTAAAAAATTCTGCAAAATAGACGTCGAGGTCTTTGATGGGCATCGCAGATTCTTCTCCTCCAGAAGGAAGGTGATAGGGAGGAAGATCGAAACGAAAGCAGAGAGTTTAGGGAGCAGACCTCGTGCTCCTTGTTGGAGAGGATCTCCTTGATCCGGAAGACTTCCCGGACGGCCTGGGTCTCCTCGTCGATCTCCTCCGTCAACGCCTCCGCCTCGTCGTAGCTGTAATTCCTCATGGCCCGATTCACATCTTCCTCTCTCTCGCTGGGGATGCCGTCGACCTTGCTCTCCTTCTCGGCGCAGCCGCTGGCACCGCCCTCGCTCCCTCCTCCTCCTTTGTACCCATCGTCGTCGCTCTCCTGGGGGAGCTGCTGTTTGACCCGATCGCAGCCATGGCACCTGGCCAGCTGACACGAGAAGAGCTTCTCCGCAATCCGATCCCTCTGGACGCGGAATTCCTGCGGACAATCCGACGCGGCGACGAGGATCGCATGCTCGATCACGTCGAAGATGTCGGAATTGGCGCTCCTGAAGTACTTCCTCCAGTAATCCAGGCGCCCTGGTTCCGCCACCATCTTGGCGCCCCGCAGAGGATCGAGGAAGATCGGCAGGGAAGTCAACGGGATGGACGATGGGATTCACAAGCCGGGCTCTCCATCCTTGCCGGAGGCGATCCTGGCAGGAAATCAGTCAACCCGGCGCGACACTCCTGGATAATCAGAAATGGGGGAAAAGAAACACCCACAAACGGGCGCCTCTCGCTCTTTTTCCTCCCCTGATAATGGAGGAGGGAGAGGGAAGAACAGTCGCAATCTCTTACTTTTCTTCCCACCCAAGCCAATGGCCTTCTTCCTCCGAGAGCTCCGTTCAACCGGAATGGAAGATGGGCCTCTCTCTATCTACCCCAGGGGGAGCAGAGATGCGAGGATGGCGGTCGGGCGCGAGGAGAAACGGCGGCGGAGGGCCTCTCCAAGAAAACCGGCGCGACTCCCATGAATGAAAATTTTTATTGAGGACCGCTCCCGCAGACCAAGCCCTCCACTCCCCTCTTCTTCCCCCCAATGGCTCCTCCCTCTCTCCCTTTCTCTGCCTATCTCTCCTTCTGGGCCCTCCGTGAGTGGGGAGGAAAGGGGAAGCCAGACCCACCAGACACCAGTTCCGTCTCCGTCCTCCTCAATTCTTCTTCTTCCTCCTCTTCTCTGTCCTAATTAATCCTCAGCTTCCGTTCCTCTCCTACCCGCTGCTGTCCACCCCCGCCAGAAGAAAACCTAGAAGAAGAAAAGAAATTCGGTGGGCGACACGAGGCACTTAAATACGCCCCAGCTCCCCCACAAGCTCCCACCTCGGTCCACGTTACAACCCCCACTGGCGGCGCCGCCGCCGGCGAAGCCCCCTCCGGGAAGCTCTTCCCGGTCAAATGGGCCCCACGCGGCTTGAGAGAGACGAGGTGATAGGATTGCGGCGCTTCTTCTCCACGATGGTCTCATCCGAGCTCTTGAGGGCGGGCCAGCGTGGAACACGTGGACTCGGGAATCCGACTAGATGGGATACGTGGCGGGATGTCAGCGCTTCGCTCTTATCCTGACAGGCTCCTGATCCGAGGGTCCTCGTGAGCCCCTGGGGGCAATCGGAGAAGCCTCGTCCGTCCGATCGTCCTGCCCTCACCCTTTTAGGCGTATTTATCGTCTACTGATTTATTTATTTTGTTGCTTCTTTCACGTGTCCGAGCGACCCGGGGAGATCGCTTCGCGTGTCGGGGCGCCGCCGCCTCGGGATCGAATCACCTCCCGTGGGGCCCGCGAACGGTGACGTGATCCTCGGTGCCCTGCTCCGCGGTACAAGATAGAGAACCACTGTTCGCGAGGAAAGATATTTTTCCAACAATATAATTATGAAAATACCCAGCCTTGTGGGCCCACCTCGCGCATGGGCTTGGACTTTGCCTGCACAGAAGAGTCCAAAATCGGTTCCATTCCACGGTCTGCGAGGTTAAGACACGTGGCAAGGTAGAACACCCCCCCAAACAGCGTCACTGCTGCGCCGCTCGGTGGGGGCAAAAGGCCGACGCGTGTCCAGTCGTAAGATAGTGGGGCCCATCTTAATTTTTCAATGGAAACTCTCTAAAAAGTCAACTTTAAAAAATTTGTTCGGTCCGCTAAAAGTAGTAATTTTAGCGTACTTTACGTGAATGACATTTTTAATTATTTTTTATACGTGGGAGATAAATATATTTTAATAATATTCATGGGTGAAAATGATGAATAAAATTCGCTAATTTGATTACAAAACGCTTAATCCTCGTATGATTTTGACCATTATTCGATTATTTAAGTAATAAATTTAAATTATAAAATATTGATATAGTGCAAATTTCCCCAGAATCCCTCACGGCGAAGCCTTTTAGTTATTTGTGCCAAGTGAATTCAGAAAAAAAAATTAGGCCCTGTAAAAATAAAAAATACTGACCACAATAGTTTTATTAGAAAAGTATTAATTCGCTTATCGTGACATATTTGGTTTAACCATGTGAATTAAATGGCAATGATCGATGGCTAGTAGCGTCTAATATATGGTAATATATTCGTCTGGTTTTTTCTTTTAAATACATTAATGCTCATTCTCCCCTTAAGCTCCACGCCCGACCCACCGGGGCGTTGACTTGTCACAGTGGACCGCTTTCAAGCCCAATCGCTGGAAAAGGAAAGCCCAAGCCCATCAATGAGGACCGAGACCCAAATTTCAAAGGCAACGACTTCATGGTACGAGGCGGCGGCGGCGGTTTAGCGAAGGCGTCCCCGCGAGAGCTACGGCGGTCGGAGGACGTTTCTCCAGATTTATTCGGTGAGTAAAGAAGATCGCGAGGAAAATCTGTGATCGCCTTCTGTTTTTGTGTCGGAAAGGAACCTGCGCCGCGCGGTATGACTTCGTGCCTGTGATTTTTAATGGCGGATTTCCATGATTCATGCTGTGATGTTTGAACTTTCTCATAGGCAGGTAGGTATCTGTCACCGAGTGGTGCCCGTTTCTCTGTCATTCCCCTCTTCAAACCGCGGCGGCGGCGGCGGCGGCGGCGGCGGACATGGAGGATCGCGAATTCAGGAAACTTCTGGACCTGTTCCCGACCGTGCGGTCTCGGGATTACTGTGTAATCTCCCCTCTCACCTGTTCGAACTCTCCGTCGCCGCTAGTTCTCTTCCTCCTCCTCCATTATCTCTTTTCCCTGGAGAATCCTCTCCGTGGTGACATCTAGGGCTCGTTCTGCCGGTTTCATCCGTTTCTCGTCGTGGGATTTATCTCTCTGGAATTCCTTCTAGGGTTACGCCTTCTTGTTCGGCACTCGCATGATCGAGTTCGAGGGAAGATGGGGCGGGGGATTAGCGACGAGGTCGACTTTTTATTTATCATCCTCTGCCGTTGACGTCTTCGATCTTAAGCAAGAGAAAGCATCCGATTCTTAGCTGGATTTGTCGAAGATAATCGTTCATGTGTCTATAGAAACGGCCACTGGATCTGAAATATTATCTCTACCATGTAATATTCTAAGCGGCCCTCTCCACGGCCGACCAATGCTGGGGACTGGAGAGCGGAAACTCCATGACTGATCTGCTGATTGCTTGTATGAGTTTTGCCTACTCTGTTCCCAAGGTTCTTCGCTGCGTATGATCCAATGTATGTTCACGGCATCGCCATTTAGCTCACTGCGAGCTGGGCAGGATCTCCAGGTTGTGGTTTCTTGGAAGAATTAAATTACCGTCTGGAGAATATCTTAAAATGTCGGGTTCTTCGGATCTCATGTTCATGACAGCAAAGATTCTGTATGCGTGCCTTCTCTCGTGGGTTGTTGAAATAACCTGGTTTATGAAAATTTCACCGAAAAGGTGGTTGCAATTCCAGTCTATCTGAAGCTTGTTCGTTCTGAAACAGCTGAATGAGCGTCTTAATGCTGAGACTGGAGAGGAGAAAGAAGACAACGCTGCAGGTATCAACAGCCACAGAGAAGATGACTCTCTCTCTCTCTCTCTCTCACTCACTCACTGATTCACTGGTATTGCGCCTGATGAATAACTCAACTGAAGGGGCGCTGTCTCATTTCAGCAGATCCATTTTGGGAAAAGTTGAAGTCGGCAGCTGAGACAAAGGTATGAATGTGGCATGATCTCTATTATTCCTTCCTGTATCCAACACTTTTACCTTTGGAGAGACTCTGGGTGCCCTCATTCCGCTAAATATGTCTTTTTTTTAAATCCTTCCCTTCTGTTTCCTCCTTCCTAATTGACCAATAATTCGTCTCTCGTTGGGAAATTCTGGCTAGACTGTGCCTTCCTTCTCAAAGGAGGGGGGAGAGGAGGTTTAATGTAAAGGCAAATTTATATTGGTTTATATTCCTTGGGCATTGCATTATTCTTTAATATTTTTCAGCATTTTAAGTTGAATCATGCTTGCTGGGCATTCCGCTTTTGTTGGTTTATGTTTTCTGCGTATTCCATTATTATATATGATAAATTAAGTCGTTTAAATTGCTATGTGCTTGCTGGTATTGTGCCATTATTTAATATTTTATATCATTTAAATTTCTTTATGCAATATATTTGCAGTCATTTAAATTTCTGTTTGCTCGCAGGGCATTGCATTATCCTTTGACATATTTGTGGGAATTATAGTTAATGTACATGTGCTGGATATGTTGGTTGGAATTGAAGTTGGCTAGTGTTAGTTCAGTATCTAATATATGCCAAGATTTATTTAATATAATATTTTCCTGTTAATCGGAGGTTCTATAGCTGTTTATAACACATGGGATCTGAAGGGATGGGGCTCTAAAGTGGATGTTGTTCCTCTCAGGTGAGTCCAGAGGCGGCAGCTAAGTTCTGCAAGGCATTCCAGAGAGTCCACAAGAAGGTCATGCCTCGTTCATTCACTCATTGCTCTCTCTACCTCTCTCTCGCATTCATTCATTTTGGTGTTTGGGGCCTTGCCTTAGAGATAGTTGGGTTGGCTTGGGAGGGCCTAGCTCCCACTCATGCCGGCCTGCTGACCCACCTATTTTTGTCTGCACTTTCTTTCTACTGATGACATTTCTGGTCAAATGATCTCAGGTTTCTGAAGATCAGAATTCTGAGGTTATCCGGAGGTATGTAGATGCCACTTCTCAACACTCAAGTGGTTAGCCTCAGAAGGCCGTGCCCTCTCTCTCTAGCTCTCAGTATAAAGGGAGTCATTTTCTTTCTCAGACATTATGCTTAGTGAGGCATTGCATGGCTGCTTATTTTCATGTACACGAGTTCTGGTGAGGCAATTAATGACATCATAATTTTTTTTGGGACCTGCCTTATTTTTGTTGATGTTCAGTAGTATAATGAAGATGAGAAAAATTGTACATGATGGTAAATGGTCCCCCCAACATGTGGGAGAAGGTTGCAACTTTTCGAGTTATCTCTCATGCACATGTGGATTTATGGGTTCATCCGTAATAGTACTGTCCCCTAGTATAAATTTGACCTCTCGATAGCATTGATTGATTGTCCACTACATATTGTCTTTGGATTCTATTATTCTACATATTGTCCACTACATATTGAGCGATGACAACCAGGAGGTGGGCTTGGAAGCAGCCATCCTTTGAAGAAAGCGTAGTAGCTCACTAGTTTAGCTCCATGGCACCAAAAATGTATCAGGGCTCAAGTGATTTACTGAAGCGACAAGACCTTGAAAGCTGCTTTGATCTCTTTTATCGTGCGTGAAAAGTAAAAAATAGTATGCAATGTTGCCTTGATTTGCGTGAGTGCACATCGTTCGTTAAGCTTGGGATCCTCTCTCAACTGGCCATGTTGCCAACCCACCGACCCTGCACAATGCTATGGGCCGCACTTGTGGGCTTAAAATTGGTCACGGAGGCTAATGCACTCTACATGTCAGCATAGAAGCTGCATGACACCAATTAGGGATGTCTAATAGTTGGAGGGGCATTTGTAGTTGGCAGCTTGTGGCAAACTTGAATTGGAAATATCTTATGGCATTGTTGCATTGGAGGTTGTATGCCAATTGTGCAATGTCTAGTAATTCTACCTAGTTGTCGTATGTTGTTGAGACATAATGCTTAAGGTACTCTAACAAATCATTGAGGTGCTTAATTTAGCCATCTATATGTGGATGGTATGTTGTGGAGAAGTGTAGATGTATGTATAACTTAACAAATCACACTTTCTATACTTGTTCAAGATGATGGTATGAGATAATTTCAATTCTTTACCACATGTTTGAATACTAGTTGTGTCGACTCCTCTACTATATAGTGTTGACTGGTGGGAATGAATATGTCATACTTCAACTATTACCAAGATTGCATCATATTTTTCATTATTATGAGGGTATGTATTGAAATCAAGAGTAGTTGTATGCCAAAACACATCCGAAATCAATATAAGTTATAATAGTTCAACTTACTTATAATGGTCTATCTTGTCATGACTTACTAAACATGATTTTATATATGCTTACATATCCTTCTCCATCCTAAGTAAGAAGAAGTCTATGCTCAATAGTGCAAGTATGCGTTGATGCCTAGTGTGTCTTGACCACTAGGCATCATGTGCCTTTGCAAAATGTTTTTTGTCATTGAGATGTACACTTTAACCTCCTCATGAATATAAGGCCTTCGTTAATCTATTACCTTTGTATTGTCCCTCATTTATCTAGATGGTGAGCTTCTAAGCATAACCATCTTGAGTGCAGGTTGTTTGGACATGTTGAAGTAGGTCTACTAAGGGGCATGTGGTCCCAATAGTGTTCAAGTGGGTAGATATATCTTAGCAGCTCAATATGTCAACTACCACATTGTGTACTCCTAGTTTGTGATGGATGGTGAAGTCATACTCAATTAAGATCTATTGTCATCTTACCTATTTGCAGCAAGTTTGGGTTGCATAGTGAAATAACTTGCAATTGTATTGTTAGGATAAATAGTAAAGTAATCTTTCCAACATGTTGTGTTTCCATGTCCTCAAGCAATATATGATTGTTGTCATCTCCATCTCATGGACTAGGTAATTTTACTTTATACTATTTAGCTTATGATTTTAAAAAGTCATCAGGTGACCTTCTTAGTTGAACACACTACCAATGATTTTGCTGCTTACATATGTGTGTAATATGAATGACTTATTCAAGTTTGGCAGCTTAAGGATGTACTTAGTAGCTCTTGTCATCTTGAGGTTAGCAAAATCTTTTTCACAACCCATTCCTTATATCCATGGTTCATCTTTCTACAATAAGTTTGTCATAGGGCCACCACTTTTGAGAACCCTTTGATAAATCTCCAATAGTTGTTAGTGAAGTCGAGGAATGAGCTAAGAGTTTTGACACTTGTAAGAGCGGCTACATTGTGATTGCCTTCACTTTGGATTTATCATTCTGTATGTTTCCTTTGTCAACGATATGTCCCAAAAAGTCAACTTTCATAATCACAAATCTGCATTGAGCTTAGTTGAGGTATAGATCATGTTGATGAAGTAAGCTGACTATGTTGTGGAAGTGTTCTCCTAGTGCTCTTGATTGTCACAACTATAGATGAGGAAGTTATCGAGATGTATCACCATAAACATATAGAAGAATGGTTGGAAGGTAGATTTCATTAATGTGTAAAAAGTAATGAGGGCATTACTCTGAACTCGAAGTACTTATATTGTGTCAAATATATCATTTTTGACTCATACATTTCTCTAATTAAAACTTGATGATACTCACTTTCAGGTCTTGTTTGAAGAAGACTTTGGCTACCCCTAGCCTGTCAAATATGTCTTCTATATTAAGCATTGCATACTAGTTGCAAATGGTGTGCTTGTTGAGCACTCAATAGTTCATATAATTGGAGGCTTCCATCCTTCTTCTTTTGAGGCAAATATTGGGGTGACAAAGGGGGACTTGGATGATGTAGGTGTTCCAACTCTAATAGTGCTTGAATATGGGTCAGCAACACTATTATATGATACAGTGACATTCTATATGGGTCATGTGTTGGAGGATTTACTTTAGGTACTAACTCTATGACATGATCTACCACCTTGATAATGACAACTTTATGAATAATTTGGCTGGTAATTGGTATGTAAACTCCATCATTAGTTGCTTAGTAGCTCTAATGTTATGTTTGATAGAGTAGCTACATAGATAGTCAACATAAAAGTATATTTTTTATATTTCTACTCTTTTTGTACTTTTAAAGTAGAGATGAGGAGTTTCTCATCTTGTGACTTTCTCAAGTTTCCTTCCATATGTTGGGAAACTGATGGAGAGAATAAATTAAGAGTTGCTGCTCCTTTATATCATCATCCCTTGTGGAAAGACTTTTGCTTGTGCCTTTGTGAGGACGTCAATGACAAAAATAGTATCACAAGTTGCTAGTGACATTATCATGTAGTTGATGTAACCTTCTCATCCTTGAACTCTTGTGCGTATTGCTTTTATTATCTCTACCAAGAATTGAATTGAGGCATTAGTTGTTATGAACTTAGTTGTTGTCGGCACCAACACCAAATTGAGCTTTTAAGCTCCTTGAAAGGCCAAGAAATTACTCATGGCTCTATTGTCCACTATTGTAGCTATTAGTTCTCCATTCACGTAAGCTTTAATGTATATTAATTCCTTTTTCTTGGGTCTTGACAATAGTGGTTGTGAGTTGTTGATGAGTTGGAAGGAGTTCATTTCCACCTCATGTCCCTTATTCTCCTCCTCCGACAACCCCAATTGTCACTTCTCTACCACTATATTGAGATGTGGCCTCTTGTTGTAATGTTTTGTGGGATAATCCTACTAATAGTGCAGTCCCCAATAATTAAAGTAGTCAACCTTGTGCGGCTAAGAATTAGCTTCAGTTGATTGGGAAGGAGTAGGTAGAATGGAACTAGAGGTCTCTTGTGTCCTCCACCCCAAATGTACTTGTGGATTGAGCTTGACTACTTCAGAGTTGTGAGCTCTTCTATGACAACATCCTTGTGAGTCAATGACCTAGAGTAGCCCTAGAAGTTGTCCTTGAGAACCTCACGTCTCTACTATGTTGTTGCCTTTCACTCTCCACCAAAGGTAAGCTGCATCGATGAGAAAGTAGTTAATCATCTTTGGGCAATTTATGTTTTCAATCCCATAGTCATCTAGGTAATTTTTTATTTCATAATGGAAGTGGTCGAATGTCACCATGTCATGTTATTCTGCATATATCTTTGGAGAGGTAGCATTAGACATTTCTTTTATTTGCCTTTCCTATCACCTACTTTCTTATTAGTGAAGTTTATCAATTAGGATGCACACATCCTCTCTTAGTTCCTCTAATGCATTTGTTATGTTCAACTAATATTGCTTTTCATCTCCCTTTGCATTTCTTCAATTGTCATTCATCAATTGTGAGTACTCCTCTAATTGATTTTGACAATGATGGAACTCCTTTAGCATTGCTCCCACCAAGTTGTGGCATCTCTCAATGTGCTTATGATAAAGCTGAAGTTTGATTGAACTCTCGTAGTTCATACTTTACTCTTGTCACATGAAGACTCTAAGCTCTCTCTATTGAGGGTCAATAGTGGTGAAAAGCTTAATATCATTTGTCATAAATTGATTCAATGGAGAAATGATATGTTCTATGGGGACATGTGAAAGAGAGGGCATAGGTAAAGGTATCAAATGAGGAATAGATACTAGCTTAGAAGACTTGAAGAGGTAAAATATAGTATTTTTTAAAAAATGACATTATTACTAATATAAGATTAGTGAGTATTCATATCAGAACAATTCAGTAACCCTTTTGAGTTATAGAATGACTTAAGGAAATATCCTTAATAGCACAAAAAGCTAACTTATCACTAAGAAAAAAATTAATGAAACAAATACAACCAAAGATTTGAGAGGACAAGGGAAATAACAATTTTCCTAGACATAAGAGTTTATATAAAACTTTGTTGTTAAATATCGAGGATGAAATACCATTGACGAGTGTTAGAGTAAATATAAGTCTAAGGGTTGGTGAAGAGAGACTAGATGCTTAATGGTCAAAAAACTAAAAAATCAATTCTATTTAAAATTAAGGTTCATGGCCCTCTTTGTACAAGATAGGTGGCTATCAAATCGTGTGTTGGGTATAAGTGGTCATATTCAATAGCCATAAGTGAACATACCCTTTTTCTCACTAATGGGCCAAGTACATATTTTCTTAATTGGGTTGAGTACATGTCATTACTCCCCATTGAATATCTTATATTCTCAATTTACCGAACAATTTTCTCATTATGGGCCCATGGAGCCCCTTGGTGAAGATGTCTGCACATTGTTCCTTAGATCAAACATTTTGAATTGAAAGGATTTCATGTTCTATCTTTTCTTTGAGGAAATGATAATCCACTTCCACGTGCTTGGTTCGATCGTGATGTACTTGATTGTTGACAATGTCTATAGTTGACTTGTTATTACAGAGAAACTTCATGGGTGGCTTATATTGCATTTTGGGGTCTTTCAATATTCCTCTGATCCATAAAGCCTCACACACACCTCGCACTATATCTCTGAGTTTGGACTCAAGTCAACACTAAATCTTGAGGTTATCGATTATTTATTGTTGTGCCACGTGATGAAGTTCCATCCTAAAAATGAGAAATACGTTATAGTGGATCTTCTATCTATGATGAATCTTGCATAACAATCATCAATGTATATTTTCATATTAATATGTCTATGTAATTGAAATAAGAGCTCATAATCAGGGGTACCTTTTGGATTGAGCATATTATATCCAAGTACTTGTCTTGTTACAACATTATGTACTTCTATAGGATCATGCATAAATTGACTTAATAATCATATCATGTAGGTAATATCTAGTCGAATATGAGATAAATAGATCAATTTACCAATCAACCTTTGATATCTTCCTCTATTGGTTGGTGGGCTATCTTCACCTTAACCCAATTTTCCATCAAGATCAATGGGGTTGATTGTGTGTTTCCCACTATTAGTTCTAGTCTCTCTAAGTAAAACTAAATTATATTTTAGCTAAAATAAGAAAATTCATTTGTCTATAACATGCAATTTTTATATCAAGAAAATATTTCAACTTACTTAATCTTTTTATTTCAAAGCATACATATAATTTATTATTCAATGCTTCTACTTCTACCAAATCACCACATGTAAGAATCATATCATCAACATAAATTAATAAACTAGAAATTTTCTTTTTTGAGTGTTTAAAGAAAAGAGAGTGGTTGCTATTACTTTGGCAATAGTTCATTTCATGCATAGTGGTTGAGAGTTTGCTTAATTGTACTCTTAGAGATTATTTAAGTCCATATAAATTTTTTTAATTTACTCACCATGTCTTGATTTTTCTCTTTCCTAAACCATGGTGGTATGTCC
The DNA here is from genome assembly GCA_024713555.1 of Spirodela polyrhiza. Taxonomy (NCBI): domain Eukaryota; kingdom Viridiplantae; phylum Streptophyta; class Magnoliopsida; order Alismatales; family Araceae; genus Spirodela; species Spirodela polyrhiza. The sequence continues at coordinate 6,652,428 of CM046534.1, forward strand.
ATATAGGTCTCCTCATCTAAGGACCTATGTAAGAAGTCATTATTCAAATCCAAGTTGTGAAGTTTTCATCCTTTCATTGTCCCTATAGAAACTAGAATCCTCATTCCTAAAAGGATAAAGGCCTCTACCATGACTTAGGGTTCACAATCTCAAAAACCGTGAACCTTTAGACCTTAGTTGTAGAAAATGTTCACAATCTCAACAGATAAATACATTAGCTTATATAACTTAGTAAAAGATGTGGAAAGAGGTAAATGAGACTTTGATGACATGTCAAAGATCCACCTTCCTCGAACTAGGGCATCGAGTAGAGGTGAGTGGAAGAGTTGATAGAAAGAGACTAGACGCTTAATAGTTGAAAATTGAAAAATCAATTCTATTTGAAGTTATAGCTCATGACCCCTTTTGTACATGATAAATTGCTATTGGATTGTACAAGTGGGCAAATCAGATAGCCATAAGTGAATGTACTGCCCTTCTCATTAATGAGTTAGGTACATATCAATTGGGTTGAGTATACATGTATTTTAGCAATAATAAATGTAATAATAAGAACAACATCAACTTAGTAACTATTGGGAATATTCATGTGAAACATAATAGTTTGTGCTACATCATCACATAACTTTCTCTCAACCACTCTATTTTGTTGTGATGTGTGGACACAAGGATTAATGAATGGCTCTTAAATCACAAAATAATGAAGATAAAAATTCATTAAAAAACTCATAACCATTATCACTATGAAATACATAAATAGAAATATAATATTGAGTTTATATTTCTCAAAATAATTATTAAATGAGTACAAGATTTTTAGATTTGTCTTTAATCCTATATACTTAACAAACTTTTGTACAATTATCAACAAGTACTAAGAAACAATGAAAATTTCTAATACTTTTAAGTCGACAAGGACCCCTAAATCTATATGTACTAAAAAAAAATAAACTATTGTCTCTATTTTCAACTCAATAAGGCAAAGAAGACCGATGATACTTGCAAGTTGGCACATATCATAATGAAATGATTTAGTAGAAGATAAACTCGAAAATTTTCATTAAAGTACATTTATATTGGGATGATCTAAATGAACTGACGTTGAAGTTAAGTGCTAGGAGTAATGCCAAGACCCTTCATATGTTTGGGTGAGAGGCCAAGGTAGTATAAACCATCTTGCTCAACTCCTCCATTAATCGGCTTCATTATCTAGAGATCTTATAATGTATAAAAGGTGAGATAAAAGACAATTGAACAATTGAGGGACTTAGTTATCTGACTAATATATAACACACTCAAGGTAAATTTTGGTGCATGCATCACATTAGTGACAGATAAATTGACAAAGACTAAAATTTTACTATGACTAGTGACAAGAGATAAAGACTTATCAATGACTCATACACAAAAAGGTGAGGAAAGAAGATGTAAAGAGTCAAATAAATAAGTATTACTAATAATGTGAGGGTGTGAGTACTTGATGGTCTATAAGGTAAAGTTGTAGTAAATGAGATTGATAAATAATGTCAAATGAGTAGTTTGTACCATGCATACAAAGCCTATCATACTCCTTGTGAGATTTTGCAATCTCAATAGATTCTTCTACAGTAGGAGATGATGTACCCAAGGTCTTGAATGTCCACTAGAATAACCATATTTAAAATAACAAAGGTCAAATGAATGTTCACAAAAGAGTCCACCTCTTCCATGACCATGACCAATACCATGAGGTTGATGTCATCTTCCACTACTGGAAGATGCTCTGACCTCATCCTCTAAGTGTAGTCATAGCTAAAGAGTCAGCTTGAGAGGTATAATCCAACATCTCTAGTCGTGATAAATAAACATATATTTGAGCAAGAGTAGGAATCTCTTCAAGTGTCATATATTGATCTTTGACTGCCTTATACTTGGGGCTGAGAGATGCTAGAAGCTACATCGATTCAATTGTCTTTTATTGTTTAGTCATTTGAGTAATGTTTGTATGTTGCTCATCCCATAGATTCTTTAAAGAGCCATAACATTCTATAAGTGTTATATTTTCTTTCTTAAAGTTATGGATATCTTCAATCACTTTATATAGACAAGTGATGTTGCTTTTGTGAGAATGAATCTCATGTAATGTATCACACATCTTCTTTGTTGAAGAATATGACAACTTATTTGGAAATTGACTCTTCCATACTATTCAATATACAAGCTACAACTCAATTGTTATCTGCTTCCTAATCTTGACTTTTCTTTTTTGATTCATCATTTTCAAGTATATACTTCTTCTTATGAGAGCTAACAAATCATGTAAATGATGTAGACCATAAAAGAAAATTTGTACCATCAAGATTGATAGTGATGCCTTGCATATGAGAGGGGGGTACTTGTGGTGTTCGAAGGACTCACATAGTTACTTGGAATATATATTGAGATTGGGTTAACTCTATTGAAGATAATGTTGAGAGATGACTTCAAGATAGATAGAGTTCACCAGATAATATAATCAGGATTAATCAGGAAGAAGAGGGAAGAAATTCATCTAAAATAAAATAGAGTGAAGTATTTATATGATTTTTCTACACCACTCATGAGAGAAGACGTTGAAAGCATCCAACCTTACTCATGATTATGATATCCTAGACTCCTTTTATAGTGGAAGATCATCCCGCTCTAATACCATGTTAAGAAGGATCAAGAGAAGAGATAAGAGAGGAGAGAAGGGAAGAGAAACATGGTTCTCATTCATCAAAGGGTGCAGCCACTACCATCATCTCCCTTCAAGGTTTCACTTAACACTAAAGGGAGAATATTACAAGTATGTCATTATCTGAATATTACATGTGTGCCATTTCATAATATTATGACAATGCCATTACGATAAGAGATAATAGATTACGTAAAGGGGCCTCAATAGTCTCCCTTATGGTTCCTCCCCAGCATTTATTTGCACCCCTCTAACTTACATATTGGACGAGGTTGAACTAGCTGTTGGGAACAACACATATCCTCTAGGGGAGCTGTTACACACTTCATTGGGCACCCTGCCGGCTGCCGTTCCTCTCGTCAGGACCTGTCGCGCGCTCAAATCTGTGTTTTCACCATCGCACAGGAGCAGCAGCCTTCGCATTTTTTGGTGCTTGTTGCTGCTCATGTATTTGGTCACATGCTTGGGAATCCACTGTTGTCAAGGTCTGCATGGGCACGCCAGTCTCCATGTGCGCACTATGCCATCTGTTTGCACGAGCTCATTTTTTGCACTATGTCGCCCATGCATGTCGTGTTAGCCACCCGCGTCATACTGACTGTGCGAGCTGCGCCAGCTGCACGTGCCACTCTAGTCATACCAGATGTGCATGCCATGCGGGTACTTTTCGTGACACACGCACCATAGATGGATGTCACAATTAAGTCAAGGTGGTGGTTCATAGAAGGAGTTTGTGGCAAAGCATGCGTAGATGGCACAATGTGGCATGTGGTGACATGGGCATACACCTGTAACAAGGTGGAGTGATGCTAATGTATTGGGATGATTGACGTCAGTGATAAAGTAACCATTATCTAGGTCTTATGTTTAGTACTCCTTCAATAGGGATATATCCATTGAGGGAGAGGGGGGCATCACCCTAGAGGAGTAAAATGAGGGAAGAAATAGGAGGGCTCTCTGGAGGTCCTCAGCCACGGAGCATGATGACCTCCACTACTTCCGTGTATATATGTCCCCTCTGAGCATGTTCACTTCTGTAAAGAGGGGAATGCTGCTGGAATAAACGAGGTACGCTAATCCTTAAACTTGTTCTCTCTCTCTCTCTCTCTCTCTCTCTCTCTCTCTTGCTCCATATATATATTTAGATGCTAAAGGAGGCAGTTTTGAACTGACGAAAGCCTGGATATGTGGTATTCCTTTTGGGCCGGTTTAATTGGACTACCTAGGCCGAATATGATGGGGAATCGAAATTAGATGGAAACCGCTTAAACCCTACACTGTCCCCTCCTATTAGCACGATCTGCTCTCTCTCTCTCTCCTCTCCTTGGGCGAGCGCGGTCGGCAGCAGCTCTCCAGAAACCATGGCCGGGGTGAAGCGACTGATCCCTTCTCTGAACCGAGTGCTTGTGGAGAAGGTCGTGCCCCCCTCCAAGACCAACGCCGGAATCCTCCTTCCGGAGAGGACTACCAAGGTAGGCATGGTCATTTGATCCCGCTGGTTCCAAGCTGACGAGGTTTGTCTTGCAGAGAAATACTTGGACCAAAAATAGATGGATATTTCTGATGAACATATCTACCTTCAAGGGGTTTAGTAGGAGGGGGGTGTGGGTTCCTTTTTTTTCATGCCTTTTCCCTCTTTTTCTCGTCTTTCTCCCTTTATTATGATACCGAAGGTGACGATCCTTGCCATTTCCCAAATTTTTTTGGTTGTATTCGATCCGACTTCATAAGATATCGTTGAATAGGTATGTATGCATGTATGCGAATAAGAGTATACATTTATGATTCTCTCGGGTCTTACACAAACCTGACTTGTCAATGGGTATCCATGTATGGTAATTGGCCTTGTGAATATCCCCACAGAATATTTTTTGGTAGTATAGTGCAGCCTATATTTGGGAAAAATCGAGCTCAGACTTCAGGTGGACATGTTCAACTTTGACAGTTGTGCACAAGACCAAAAGCTGAAAACATATGATAAATTCAGACCTCGTAGTTTCAACTCTTAATGGAATATTCTGTATGGTTTGAAACTATGACACAAGCATGTATGTACATTCAACCACTTTAAGTGCTAAGTTCCGTCAATTGTGTATGATTGGTAAGGATCAAAGAGGTTTTTGTACCTTTTGTATCTGTTAGGATTCCGTTATCATTGTATGTCACTTTAGAGCAGAATGGAAGACATTGGTTTATTTTTGGAGTTTGAATACTTCTTGACCTCTTTGTTACTGAAAACCTCGTCAGTGCATTTGAAGAGTCTTTTGGGTTTTTTTGACATGGGTGATATCTCTTCATGTGGATTTGAAGTCCCTCAAATAAGCTTAATTTAAAATACATGTTAGTTTCACAGCCTCGTCTCCCGTGCAAATGCATTTCATGAACTGTTTATGTAGGTGATAGAAATATATTTATCAGCTATAAGGCCTAGCCCAAACAGGTGTTTGGATGGAGTTATTGGGAATTCACAAGTAAACCTACAGATTTGTGTTAAAATTCAGAACCTAGTTCTATAAAATTTAATATCCTAGTTGTTTGGATAGTTGGGATCCTGCTTTTCCTACATTCACTGATTGCTGTTTAAGCCATGCGTTAGGTGGTAAATTATTTTTGGTTACAACTTTTAGTGAATTTTGATCTTTTCTTGGAAATTCCAAAGAAAATTGTCGGTGTATTGCTTAAAATATTATGATGCTTCACTCCTTGCACCATGAATTAATCCTTAGAGCGTGCTTGTGTTAAATATGTAGCAGACCGAAATCTCAATACACTCCAGTTCAAGTATAACAAGTTCAATTGGTCCAAGCTATGCTGCTGATTGTATACCCAGGATATCGTTCATTCTTTCGTGGTCAATCATCATCTTGTTTCATTTTTTAGCAGTTCGAGCATTTTGTGTGTATAAAATTGGCTTCGAATAGTTGCCTTGTTTCATCCTTCCAACATACTCTACATCTTAAAATGATGAAGCTTTATTCGGATTCCCAAGGCTTAGATTTTCTTATTTTTTATGCTTATTTTTTAAAAACTTATCTTTTACGAGCACTTCTGGATTTTCTTCTGAAGATGCTCCTGCATTTATTTTCTCACCTTAATCAATCTGTACGATTCTTTGAATTAAGAGGTCTTTGTATTGAATGGATGGTGGCCATCCATTTTGCTGGAGTTGTAGAGTATTGATTTTCCCTTCCCTGCTCTTTCAATTATGTTCCCTCGAACTTGTTCGGTTACCTGCTGTTTTCGGGGAAACTCTTGATCTTCCATACAGTTTTCCTGGCTTAGGCTCTTGTTAAAGCGCAAGTGGACTAATTTTTCATTGCCTTAAGTGTTGTCTCATTCTTTTGCTTTCGTTCACTTCTGTCGTAAATGAAGATTTGAGTTACTCTTCTTCTGTGGGTTAAAATCAGTTGAACAGCGGGAAGGTTGTAGCAGTGGGTCCTGGCGCTCGTGATAGAAATGGAAATCTCATCCCTGTCCCATTCAAGGAAGGAGATCATGTTCTTTTGCCCGAGTATGGGGGCTCTGAAGTAAAGCTCGGCGACAAAGAGTATGCTCTTCTGATTTCTTCTCAGGATTAATGTAGTTATATTTTTGGATAAGTATAGCGTCTAAATGTTTTCTCTCGTCATATGTCGTCTTACTTGCGAAATCATGATCATTTTCAGAAGTAAAGTTCATTTAATATTGTGGGTTATTTTTGGTTCCAAATGCCTTCTCATATCATGCGGTATGATATTCCTGAGATCATGATGCGTTTGAGTCTTATGTGCACTAGATCCTGCCCATTTTCGGAAGTAGCCTTCATTTAAAACTGTGGGTTATTTTTTATTCCTAATGCCTTTCTCTGCCATGCAGCGTGGTTGTATTTTTCCTAGTTCATGATGTTTTTCGGATCTTACGTTTCTCAAATCCTGGTCCTTTCCTATATTAACATCTTCATTTGTGATTTCATTGACAAATCTCTTATTTTCCATTCTTTTGATCTTGCCTTTTTTGGGTAGAGGGGAGGGGGGGATCCAGTCCCATCTTGAACAGTTTTCTGAGCCATGAAATCAGTTTAAGTCAACCAATTTATGGTCTTGGGTTGACCGGAAATCTGCCAATCATGAGCAGGTTCTTCTCTGATTTGAGCGTTTCTCACATGGACCGGCTGGTCTCTGCCAGCATTGTTGATCAGAGTAAGAATATGGAAGCACAGCTCATTGGTGGATAAGAACTAACAGTAAAGAAAAAAAAAAACTGTCTGTGTCACCCCTGAGTGTATATATATATATATATATAAATATATAGTTATACGTCATATGAACTCCGGAATCAGGGTCTTCCCCGAATCAACTTTTTTAACCAAAATCTGATTACAACCCTGATAAAATCTGGCCTGGAAGATATACATATATATGTATCATCGATGACCCCCATTTTTAGCAAACATATCTATTTAACTTATCAAAAATCTACCGAGTTTGCCGGGCACTTGCTCAGTCTTCCATTTGATTGCAGATCAAGACTTTCTTAGTGAGATGATTCACGGCACAGAACTGATACAGATCTCGCCCTCTGTTTTCTTTTCTTCCCCCTTTGGATTCTCTCAGGTTCCATCTCTACAGGGATGACGACATCCTCGGGACTCTGCATGAGTGAGAGGCCCTGCCGATTCCAGAGGCGGACCATTTCCTCACCAGCTGGGGGTGCCCCATTCTGCCCTTGTCCGGGTCTTGAGGATGCTGATGTTATCGTGAACTACTACTACTACTACTACTACTATAAGTGGGTATCCACGCCATTCTAATTATGGCCTCAGGAACGCTGCCATCATTGTTTGCCAGGGGCATCAGAGGTCCTCCATAGAACCCAGAAGCCTTTTTGGGAAATGAGTGATTTGCTTGCTCTTAATTCGTATTCTGCCCTTAGAACGGAGTTTACCAACCTGAAGAACCCAAAGAGGTCAACGGCTGTCGTCTAGCTATGAAGGACCTGGTGCTTTGAGTGAGGCGACTTTAAAGAAGGAATGATCATGTGACTTATTTTGAAGCATTATTCTGTTTAAAATGACAGCCTAATTTGGTGGGCAATAAAAACAATAGACGAGCTTGGTCAATGAAAAAATTGCAAAATAATAGTAAAAAAAGATAAGATATTCTGTCATCTTTTCCCGTTCAATCTCGTTGTTTCCTTCGCCAGCCGTTATTTTCGGCACGTGACGCCAAACTGGATTTTCCGGGGCCCACGAAAGGCGCTACGGGCGGAAGTCAAACTCAGTCACTCCTGTTTGACCGCCTGACAATTCCCTTGTCAAAAGTCCAACATACACGCCGCGTCCATAAAAAGTCAGCGTCGCGGTTCGCCTCAATCGATGAATGCGGGGTGGACCACCTCAGGTTCTCTTCTCTGCAAACTGAACAGGGATCAGCGTGGACCCCCGCCCCCCCCGTTGACGGCATCCAAGAACGGTAAGGAATTGACGATCCAGACAGCAGGTGAGTTGCCCAATTTTATAATGCAGAACCGGTGTTGACTGCCTCTGCGACTGCCGAGAAATCCGCCAACGTTGCGGACTCCGAGGTGGACGGAGGAGGAGGGCGGTCGTGGAGGGCCTTACCGTAAGGGTTCTTAAAACCCTTCTTCTCCACCTCCTGCTTCTTCTGCTTCTCCTCCTCTTTCTTCTCCTCCCTCCACCGTTTGCTTCTTCTTCTTTGACGCTCCATGGTATGCCCCGGCGGGGGATGGCTCCGGAGAGGGCGGCAACCTGCCGCTGCCTTGCTCTGCTGATGCTGCTGGTGGTGGCGCCGCCGCAGTCGCAGAGCTCCTGCAATGCGGCGGCGGTCGACGGGCTCCGCCGTCTGAGAGGCGGCTTCGGGCAGCGGGTGGAGGCTGGTGGCGCTCTCCTCGGCGGAGCTCCGGTCGGCGGGGTAGCCGTTTACGCCGCTGAAGAGAGGAAGGTGTACTCGGGCGCCAATCCTCTTCACAATAGATGATGGAGATACGAGCTGAGCCCCTGCTCTTCTCCTCCTCTCTTCTTCTTCTACCACCCCCACAATGCCCTTATCTCAAAATGTAAATGGAAGGACGGCAGGCCCAGATTCCGCAAGATCAGCTTCTCTAACATTCGAACTTGTTCTCAGCATGCAGTCTGTTTCCTTGAAAAAGGTCATATTTTTGTCATGCTTTGGTTCGTCTCTGTGTCTCTCCTATCCCTAGGGACCGCTGTCCCCCTCTCAAGAAACCAGGCTAACCAGGTAGGATTCGCCACCAATGTAATGACCAAACCAGGCGGTGTTCAGGATTGATTGGAGATTTACTCACGAAAAGACGTCGAGGTGCCCACAAGCTGGCAGAATTCGCATCGAATGAGATGTTCCCGACCGCAGTGGGCTCAGATCAGACGTTGAAAAGATCTTCAATCGGCTGAAGTGTCTGTGGGGAGAGACGGAGAGAGAGAGAGAGAGAGAGAGAGAGAGAGAGAGAGAGAGGGCGGACTCTAGAGGGAGGAGGAGGGAGAAGATGGTGAAGTGTATTGGCCATGGGGAGCAGGGGCCAAGGAGAGGCTCAGGGACCAAGAAACCGACCGGCCCATCAGTGCCGACTGAAAGCCTTGGCAGCGGCGTCTCGACCAAGATGGCCAGGCTTTTCATTGAATGCGCCCCAACCCCTCTGCTACCCCCTGTCCTGCAGCTTTCTGTACCTCTCTCTCTCTCACTCTCTCCTCCCCCACTTGGTAGAATGTATCGGCCAGCTAAACCTAGAGGGAGAGGGTAGGCCCTGCAGAGGGGTTTCTCGTCCTCCTCCCCCAACTCATCGGCCTTCCATCTGAGCTCTGGCTTCTGAGAAGACGTGTCTGTTCAGAGCCGCAATCTCCTTCTCTCTCTCCCTGTGTACGGCGGCTTCGACGTCCTTCAGAGAAGAAGGCCCGGGTCCTCTTTCTCCCTCCCTCTCTCCCTCTTTCTGTTTGTCTGCCCTCCGCTGTCCTTCTGTCTGTCTCTGTCTCTGTCTCTGTCTCTATCTCTCTCTTATCTCCATCAACTGTCTCTAATGCTAAACCAACCAAGGAATGGCCCGTTAATCCCGGGACCAATCCCAGCCGCCCAAACGCATTATAACAGAAATCCGTGGTCAGAGCCGCCTTTCCTGTATCTTCTCTCCCGCTACCGAATCGGCCATATCTTACCACCGTTGGCGGCGGCGGCGAGATCATTCTCGATGAACTGCGTTCATGTGCCTGGCCGATCTAATCGCCTTCAAGAATTCAATGATTTTACATACCGAAACAACTCCAAGATTCATCTCCAAGAAGGCAGCAATCAAAGCATTCAGGTCACTGCGATTTTATAATGCCATGATAGTTGTAAACAATAGACATCGAGAAAGGATCATAGCATGATGCCTCTCTCGACCAGGATCTTGGACCTCCATCCTCACTTCCACGTATCTCGATAGTTTCCTCCTATCAGTCGAAATTATGGGAGATTTCTGTACTCAGGTCTACTCCCGCATCTTAATCTGTGAGGCAACCTGATTATTTTTGCATCCATGAGCCCGTCAATCGGAAAATGTACGATGGATCCACAGAATTATCTCTTGCAACATTTCTGAAACTCTCCTTTCCACGACGAGGACGTCCATGAGACTTCCTCCTCGATGCTTCAATGGACGACACAAAGCACAAGGAGATCAGAGATATATCAGAAGGCTCCGATATCCGAATCCACTGGCCTGCCGCCTCGTCCCCGCAGCAGCAGCACCAACAGCGATCGGGAGATGGAAGTCGAAAATCAGGGGAAAAAATGTCTCAAGGGAAAAAAACCATAACAAAGACGAAAGAGAAAATAAAATACCAGAGGAAGAAGATTGAGGATGATGAGGAGTAGGAAGAGGAGGCGGATCAAATCGCTTACCTCGCCGGAGATGCCGCAGACGGTGGAGTGGAAGCTCTCGGACCGGTGGAAAGAGAGAGAAACTATCAGGCCGACCGGCCTTGTTATCTTTCCATACCAGGAAAACTTCGGGAACATTCCTCCCGATCTCGGGAACGAAGCACCCCCACTCTCTTAGTTTTTTAACAATATTTTTTAAATATTTGATGTATAATTTATAATATAATTATCCCGTTTAAAATGGAAACGCGGTCTTATTGGGCTCGTTGTACACTTTGGGCCTCAATCGAGAAGAAAACCGGAGGACAAGAGAGGCTCCTGTAACTGGGCTCATTTGATCGGACGGGAAAGGGCCCGATAAGAGCTGCCATCCACCCAGCGACAGACTCTGCCTTTTTGGCTATGGAAGCCGTCTCCGTCTCCGTCCCCCCCGTTTAAGCTAGAACATACAGGTCACCGACGCCACCGTCTTCAACAACCAAGAAAGTCAACGCCCAAAAGTACACGGCGGGTCTACGAGGGCTCGCTCTTCGGAGGGGAGAGAGAGAGAGAGATAGAGAGAGAGAGAAAGAGAGGGAGAGAGGGAGGGGGAGAGAGGGGGAGAGAGGGGGAGAGAGAGAGAGATAGAGAGAGAGAGAAAGAGAGGGAGAGAGGGAGGGGGAGAGAGGAGAGAGAGAGAGAGAGAGAGAGAGAGAGAGAGAGAGAGAGAGAGAGAGAGAGAGAGAGAGAGAGAGAGAGAGAGAGAGAGAGATCTACCTGTGGATGCGTCTGCTCTTGAACTCCCAGGGATCAGAAAGATAGGATAATCTTCTTGATCCGTGTGGATTCCTGAATGAATGCTTCGAATTATTTTCTCAATTAATACTCTCCGAAGATCAGAGATCGATATTTAATCCATGTACTTTCGCAGTGAGAAATCCCTTGTTCTTGATCGTATCATCAACCAAAACAAGTTCCCACGCTGCAATTTTTTTGGTTTCCAGTTGCACTATTGTCTAGGCTGTCCTTTCCCTTGTTTAAATTCTTACATTATTTTTCGGTTGAACTTTGTTGCCAACTATGCGTTTGGGATACAGTTGTCGCGGTCTTCGTGAGGGAGAGAGAGCAAGGGAGCGAGCGAGAGAGAGAGAGAGAGAGAGAGAGAGAGAGAGAGAGAGAGAGAGATGAAACGATATCACTGTCAAAGAACAAACGTAGCTGAAGCCGCCGGCTGTTTCGGCGTGGGAGTCGTCTCTGCCGGGTAGATTCCAACGAATCAGTAATCGGTTTTTACTTCCCTGCGTTCCAACGAATAGCAACAAGAAGCAGGAAACGAGTACATGTCCTCCTCCGGAAACTACAGCGACCAGGTAGCGGAGGTGGAGGAAGACTGGGAAGAGGATGGGGATGGGGAGGGGACAGTTGCGGGCGGCGTAGAGTGCATCAGCGTGGAAGGCGACTACATGGGATCTGCATGCAGGCTTCACCTTCGCTACTTCTTGAGGCATCGGTTGCAGGACGTCCACGCCCACGTCCATGCCGCGCCGGAGAACGGCTGGGGTGGAGATCACCAGGCGGTGCCGGATGGTGGCGCGCAGGTTGTAGCCGGAGGAGACGATGAGGGGCTGTGCATGGAGAACGGCGGGGATGGTGAGGAGCAGGAGGTGGAATGTGGCTGTGAGAAACTCGCACGGCGGCGCCGTGGACGCAAACGGAGGAGACACGGTCCCATCGCCGCCACCGTTTCCAGGCCTAGTGCCCCTTCCTGATGGCTCAGTGACCACCTTCCGTCGCCTGTGCAACTACCTCCGACCTCCTTTCACTTCGGTCTCCGCTACGGTTTACGGCCAGTACCGAGAAAAAAAGTAGGAAATGGGCCGCTCCAAGTCAACGCGCAGACTTGGATATCGACTTGTGATAGGCTAGTTCTTTTGCTCGAATTGAGTCAGAGTTCTTCCTGCATCTAAGCCACCGGTTTAATTTTTGTACGAATAATAAACTGGAGGGCATCTCATTTTAGCTCTTGTTCTTGCAGTTTCAAGGGGAGATGGTTGCCCATAGAAAAGGTCTGATGCCCCAAGGACACGACAGGCGGCGCATCAGCAGAGAGGGTCAAACGACGTCAGAATTGTCAATAAAATTAACTACCCTTGGAATGAGTTTTGAAGGAAATACTTTTGCTTACTTTAAATGGAAAAAAAACGAGATTATTTAAGGATTGGAGGGATTTTCGATATCAATTGTTGGAGCGCTTTAGTGACAACCAATCGGGCTCGCTTCTTCATTGTTCTATGCAGATAAAACAACAAGGTTTTGTAGCAAAATATCAGAAATAATTTAAGCTAATTGTCGTTATAATTGAGAATATACCAAAATTGTGCTTTAAAATGCAGTTCTCAAGGGATTAAGAAAATATATTTAAGCTGAAGTCTGCTTGCTGGAGCCCATATGACTGAAGGCGATTATGCGAATAAAACGACAAATGGAAGCAAAAGATATATGACTATGATTTCAAAAGGCCAAAAGGTCTGAAAATATACCAACTATATCGTGGAGAAATTAAGGGACCAAAAGAAATAGTCAATGGTCCCTGAGGGAGCACCGAAGGACAAACATCAAGAAAATTCGGGTGACTGACACTCACTCCATTTAAAATTCAAGTCCGACAAGCTCAAGACTTGTGCTCTTTTTGTGAAATGAAAAATATACACCGGTCATCATTGACGGGATGAGCTGAAAATCAATGAAGACCCTTCCAAGACATTGGAACTTAAAGAGACATACTTTTTCATCAACTAATGTACTCAAAGAAAATATATTGAACACAGAGTTCACAGCCGTATCCATTCTAAATAAATCATCACCATCCACATTCAAATTTTGAAGTTGCATAAGTGAAAGAACAATCATGCTCCATGTGGACAGTTACACGACACAATTTTATCTCAAAATAAGATGCTCAATAATTAGATATCTTGATTACAGCCACGATAGAATTTCATGTAACAACAGAGAGTGACGAAAAGGTCGAGAGCATTGAAATGAGTCGAGGAGTTGTACTAGAATTACAGTCATTGATATTAATTGAAGATTTCATACTCCATTTGGGAAAATACCAATCCCATACTAGGCGTCGAAAGGATAAATAATATGAGAAATATTTAATTAGACATGAAATAGAATACTCCGTTACTCGCCATGGGCCAACATCGGGTGATCTTGCAGGCCAGTCACACCTAAACAAGAAAAAAATTCCTAAAGAATGCTATCAAAAGCCTTGAATCATACGGGCAACCTCTTGATTGAATTATACCATCTCACATTGGAAGTCAATTCAATTGCATTAACATACCTACTGTAGACATCTAGGAACAATAGTTTACAAACTCAATTTTCTCGGATATTTGAAGTTCTGACGCAACTTTCGCCAACGAGGGAAGTCGACCACGTATTTTTCCTGGAACCAAATTTCAAGTTTGAAACATGTAACCATTCAGGAATCCTTATATTCAAAAGGCAGCAGGAGAGAAGTTGGTACAATAATTGTGCAACGTCAACAGAATCATGTTCTCCACTTGCCCATATTATTGTTCAGCCATACTTTTAAGAAAGAAGACCAATTTTATGTGGGTTAGTATGCACTCAGTATGATAGTTGAAGATATATTTTGGATCATAATTATTGAAAATGCCTCAATAAATTACATGGTATAATTATGTTTTGAAGATTGATTTAAAGTCAGAATGTCATCACACTTGAATCTAGGAGAAAAATATTTCGAAAACAACCTTATGAAGATATGAAGTTCATTACTAATTTTTCCATATATTCCATACTCTTGAATGTTCCAGCAACGTTTCCTGACCTTATGAACTATATTTTCTGATATTTTCATTTTAATTTGTTTATAATTTTATTTAATAATATATTGCTTTATAGTTCTAATAGAGAATCCTACACACAACATTTACACCAAGTTCTCTTCATACTCAAAGCACCATTTACTTATTAATCCCCAACAATATATTTTTTGACTAGGACAGAATTGAATACTTATGACATTATATTTCATCATAATGTAATCAGATAGATCAAGGGAAGTTAAATGCGGCAATCAATTGGCCTTCCATCACATATTTAAGGGAATTACATGGCTTCCTTAGATTAATCGCCAGTTACCACTGATTTATTGCTAGATATAAATCGGTTGCATGACTTTTGACCCAACAACTGAAAAAATATGCCTTTAATGTGGTCCTAGTGTGCATGGAGTTGCAAATGCCTTAATACGAATTTTAACAATGACCATGTTTAGTTTTCTAAGATTTCACGAAGAACTTTGAGTAGGAAATGAATGTTTTTAACTTTGGTGTAGGAGCAATACTTAAGCAAAATTGGCAAATAATAATATGATATTTTATAGTAAAAATAATATAAAAGTGTCCATTCTTATCATTATTTCATGAATACATAATTTGAAAATAAATTTTTAATCATTATATAAATTTACTTTAAAATTATATTTATATTAATTTTGGGGTTTGATTATTTGTTTTTCTATACTTAGGATACAAAAGAGACTGGTTAAATGATAAGAAATTCAGTTTGCATACATTCATCAGTCATCCATAGGTCAACACGTCCCCCCCCACATCTGTCAACTTATTTTGATATAAATATTTCACACACCTCTTCTCTAGAAAAAAAATCTTCTGCTCCCCCTCTTCTTCTTCCCCTACCTTTCTCTCTTCTCTTTCTCAACCTCTCTCTTTCTTTTGGTATTCCCCTCTTCTCTCTCCATCTTTTACTGTGTCACAAGTATTAAATTTTCTCCGCAACTTCTCCAACAGCTTAAACCTTTAATTTTCTAATTTTTAGTTAGTTTTATTGACTTTCTCACTCTCCCTTTTGCTCTTTCTTCTCGAGGGACAAATGGGAATATTCTTCGTTTTTTATTACATTTTAAATGTGTTATTCCCTTCCTCCCAGCTCTCTATCCTATTCTCTATTAGTTTTTCTTAACCTTTCATGTAACTGTTCTGATATTCTCCAAGCCCTCATTCCATTCTCAACATTTTTCTCTCGTGCCAGCATTCTCCCTCAATAGTGAATTTTCTCCTTTCCATAAAGGTTTTTTCTCTTTTTCCCCCTCTTTCCTTCCCTTATTTTGACAGGTTTATCAGTATACATTGATATTTTGTTTATTTTTATTCATCATTTGCCATATTTATTCACCAGTCAGCATGCTTTTTCTCACTTCAGCAAGAAACTTCTATTCAGTGCGAGTTCTTCCATTTTCTAGTGAGTTTGTTCTTTTTCCAAATTATTTTCCCATTCAATCCTCCATCCAATCTCTTCCTAACTCTTTTAAATTTTTTTTAATCTAGTTTTCATCCCACTTTTTTTGCTTTATGGAAATATTGATTTTTCTAGTGATTTCTCTCTCGCATGCGGAAACTCATATGCTGGCGTGTTTTTCTCTCCTCTAGCCTTTTTTCTTTCTTTTTCAGTGATTTTTCTCTCATACCCCATTTTCTTTTCTCCCTTATCTTCTGGTTTTAATGGTTTTCATTTTCTCTGGTTGATTGCACCTCTCCTTTCACCGAAAATATCTCATGACGATGAAACCTCCTTTCCGAGAACAAGAACTCTCCTCTTGCCCCTCTTTCTTCTCTCCTATCACCCCCTCTCCTCTCTTTCCTATTGTCTGTTTTCTCCAATCACTTCCCTTTCCTCGCTCATGTTCCTCTCTCTCTCTCTCTCTCTCTCTCTCTCTCTCTCTCTCTCTCTGTCTGTCTAGCAGAAAGGATTATCTTCATGATCTTGTGGCTTTCGTTTGGCATCATTAACTTGCGAGAGAGAATGGAGGTTCATCTTACACTCTAGTTTCTTTGTTTGTTAAATTTTTATTTTTATCTTCTTTACTTTTAAAGAAAATAAATAATGTGTTAAATAATTTCATGTAATTATTTTGAAAATTAGTTTCATTTGTAGAACATGCTATTTATATTAAACATAATTCAAATCATCTTGGTAGATTCGATTTGGACTGACCTAATATTTTATAATTATACATTAAGGGAGAATTATAAATTTAAAATTGAGTGCATCATTTAACCAACAATAACCAGTGCACATCAATGACTGATTGCTTTCTTCAGCTAAACATTCTCATGATCAGCTAAAACATCAATAATTAAGAGTTGTGGTCTTTGCTATATTGAAATAGAAATATTATATGTAGGAAAAATATTTTTTATCAGTGACAGCCCAAGGTTGCTAGTTTTGACTTTAACATTCATTTAAGGTTCATGTTGAAAATCAGGGTGATGACACATTCTCCAAGAGGCTGAATTGTCTGGAGTTTCATTCAACATAAGTAGGTCAACATGAGCTATTAGATTCTGACTTGATTTCATGAGAAAATTAGCTACATCATCTATTAAAGTAGATCATCTATAAGCTCTAACATAGTCTAGAAAAATGGACAAAATTCTCATTGAAGTGTTGACATATTCTGACGAGGATGGTTCTTTTTGCAAAAGATCCCATTCTTAAATCTCAAATCTTATACAAGTTCCATAATTTAGCAATCAATAGGCATTTGGGTTCCTCTAGGTATATAAAAGAATCAGAGAAAACGTGTATTGGTTAAAAATACGTTTAGGCTTCTTTGATTTGTTTGTAAAAAAAAACATAAGTTGCTTCGAAAAAAGAAAAAATTTCAAAGTTTGATTTGTTATTGAAAAAAAAAGAAGTTATTTCCATCAATGAAAATTTTCAGAGAAATTTTTTGATGATATAGTGATGGATTTATTGAAGAATCACTCAATCTGAGTGAGTTTAATATCATTATGGTTGTGGTAAGTATGCGTCTTTTTCTTTTCTAAACATTTATTTTAGTAGTAGATATAGTGAAGATTTTTTTGTATGGCGTAGTTCGTCTTGATGAGTTTTTAATATCCATTTTAATGGATTGTGATTAGATCTTTATGAGTATCTTTTGGAGAGAGTTATTCAAGATGTAAGGAACATTCCCACAACATAGCAATGCCTATTATCCCAAAATTGGTGCGTAAAAGAAGGTCACAAATTGTGGGCTCAAGATGTTTTTATGTTGTTTCACTAATGACTATCTCAAATGGAGTAGGTGGCTTAATTGGGTCAAATTTTGGTATAATTCAACATATCATTTCACAATATGAACTATTTTTTTCAATATAGTTTATGGTTTGAATCTCTCAATCCTTTTTCAGTGTAGAGTATAGGAAACAAATGTTAGAACCATCAAAACATATTTAAATGAGCACAATGAGGCACTAGAACAACTCAAACGTCATTTGATTCAAGCCAAAATAAGGATGAAAGTCCATGCTAATGTCAAGCATCACGATGTTAGTTTTATGTTGATTGAGTTGAAGTCACATACCAAGACACCAAAAAAACTAAAACTTAATTCTTATGTTTTCACTTTGAGGGCAAGATGAATTTTATGGAAGGAAGTGTTGATGCAATCCTCAGAAACTCCAAGCATCCCCGAGGATGCTAGTAAGGGTCATATGACATCAAAACTATCAAGAAGAACAAACTAAGAGGAGATCAATTGACCTTAAGATGACTTGCAAATGAATTTTTTCTATAAAACAAGACAGGTCTTGATGGAGAAGGGGTGTGAAGTGTTGTAAGCAAAGTTTTGGTGAGAACTTGGAGATCATGCCTCTCAAACTAATCCGTATTCTAAATTCTTATTGTGAGATCTTCTTAATTTTCCTCTCTCTATGTTTCCTCTTCTATCGTGATGTAGTCATCAATATGCAATAAAGATTTCTATGAATGTACTTGGCTTCTCTACAAATGTATTCTAATTTACATAGGGTCCCCGTTCATTTATAACTCATTTAGTTGTGAGATGGGATGAGGGAGTTGACTTCGCTTGGAATCCCTTGATGACTATTGAAATTTAGTTTATAACTAAATAGATCTCCAAAGTTTTCAACCTAATTAGGCTTATAACAAAGCCATATTCCCAAGTCAGGTAATGCTTGCAGCCACTAATGTCTTGTGCTCAGCATTTTTCGAAATCAAAATTTATTTTCGTCATCTGGATTACTTGAACTTTGACCAATTTGTTCTAATGTATTTTATGCATGCCTATCTCACTTAATTTGATCCGAATATTATTAGATTGGAGGAATCAGAATAATTACCTAATGAAAGTGAATTTTAATTAAAAAATAGATTTTAAAAGGGATAATAGTCAATTTATTCTAGAAAAGGAAAATTAGCGGGTGTTCGCCTTCATTTTTTATCGTAAAATTTAATAAGTTTTTGAACTTTCATCATTTAATAGTAAATAAATAAATTATTTCCGTTTCTCTCTTTCGGCGCTGACGTGTGTTGTTACGCCAGTGAGCTCCCAAGCTGAGGTTGTCCATCAGGCGGCTGTCCTCTCCCACCCACTCAGAGAAGTCGTCCCCTTTCCAGGGAGTTGACTTTAGAGAGGAGAGATAAAGAGACGAAGCAGCTTTCCTCCATGGCCCGTTCTGTCTGACGGCCCTGATTTTCAGTGTAAGTGCGGAGAACCGACTGAGGCGCCACTTTCCCTCACTCCTCACTATAGGCCCGCCCAACCTTTCTCCTCGTTCCCCTGAAGGACACGGATGAGAGAGAGAGAGAGAGAGAGAGAGAGAGAGAGAAGAGAGAGAGAGAATGAGAGAGAGAGAGGGAGAGTGAGTGAGTGAGAGACACAGAGAGAGAGAGGGAGAGTGAGAGAGATAGAGAGGGAAGGAGGGACGGAGAGAGAGAGAAAAAGAGAGAGAGGAGGGAAAGGGAGAGAGAGAGAGAGAGAGAGAGAGAGAGAGAGAGAGAGTGAGAGTGAGAGAGGGAGAGAAGAGGTTTTAGGGTTATGAGTGGATGACGTAAGATCACACTGTCTACAATGAAAAGGAATGTCCCGCGCAGACCTCGCCGGCGACGTGAGGAATGTCCCACCGGGTCGTCACATCTCCTTCTCTTCCTCTTCCTCTCCCTCTCCCACGTCCTTCCCTTCCTTTCCCCATTTCCCGGCCATCACCAGTCTTTTTAAGAGAGTGATGCCCTTTTCTCCGCTGTTCATCTCCCCCTGTCCGACACCGCTCATCTTCTGTAAGCCGATGGAGCCGCGGAAGTCGCCGGAAAGTGCGGGAATGACGTCGGAGAACCCACCACCATGCAGCCACCGGCCCACCTTCCTGGGGTCGTCGTTCTCCTCGCCGGCGGACATGCCCGACGAGCTGCTCGAACCGGCGCTTGCGGCGTCGAGGAACCACCGGGAGGCGGAGCGGCGCCGCCGTGAGCGCATCAAGTTCCACCTCGACCGCCTCCGCTCTCTCCTCTCCTGTGACGCCAGAGTACTCTCTCTCTCTCTCTCTCTCTCTCTCTCTCTCCTTCTCTCCCTTCTCTCTATCTCTCTATCTGTCTATCTCTCTCTCTCTCTCTCTGTTTATCTACCTATCTATCTCTATCTATTTTTCTCTGTCTAACGATTATAGCCAAAGTTGAAATATTTGAACTGGAGATTTGCAGTCCAATTTTCGCACCGCGGTAGTCCAGTGAGGTGGATCAAGCCTGCTAACATCCTGTCGGACTTAGATCTTATTCGGAAAGTTTAGTTCTTCTTCTTCTGTAAGATTTATTTGAGATCTCAGTTAAGCTCAGTGTCGAAGAACATTGATTAACTGATTAAAATTCGATGTTTAACGAGCCCACCAGTAACTAAATCGAACATGGACGACCCCATTGTTCAAAAACCCGTCTTTTAGGGTTTGGGCTGACCATGGTGTCTCCTGATGACTGCAGATCGATAAGGCTTCGCTGCTGGCCAAGGCAGTTGACTACGTGAGGG